>MU222903.1:15478-33509 GCA_018584345.1 Thuja plicata
TTTTGTTAGGGTTCATGTTAGGGTTCATGTTAGTTACGGTTTCATGTTAGGGTCCAATATGGTTAAGGTTTCATGTTAGGGTTAATGTTAGAGTTTATGTTGATTTATGTTTTAGTTTCATGTTAGGCTTCATTTGTTAGAGTTTATGTTTTCGTAAGTAACATTTTCCTATACTTTTTTGTAACATTTTCTTAATGTTTTGAAACATATGTAATAAAATTAAATTAATTAAAACTAAATAACATTTTCCTAATGTTTTGTAACATTTTCCTAATGTCTTGTAATAGTTTCCTAATTTTTTGTAACATTTTCCTAATGTTTTGTAATAGTTTCCTAATGTTTTGTAACATTTTTCTAATGTTTTGAAACATGTAATAAAACTAAATTATTTAACTAATTAACTAACATATGACTCTAACTAAAAAATAAATTTAAATCTACATTAAACAATATTTTAGATTTTCTAAAATTAAAAATAACAAAATTAAAACAAAATAAACATCAAATAATAGTAAAACTACATTAATTTAACATAACAAAATTGAAAAACATAAAAAACAAAAAAAAAATTCCTACCTATTTTCGGCCAAAGTAGCCCTATTCCGCTCCTCAAATCTTTGAAGGCGCTCAGTGAAAATGAGCTACTCTAACCAAATTTTGGCGTTTATATAGTTTTTAGGGGTTCAGGCCGAAACAGGTCTGACCAGACGCGTTTCGGCTAGACCTATTTTGGCTGGAACCCCTCTGCCACATCGATGCCACATGGTGCCACATGTGCACTACGTATGTACAGCCGAACATGTTTCAGCCAAAAGGGGTCCGACCGAAATAGGTCTGGCTAAAACATACCAAATGGTTCCCAAGTGTGACACAGTTCCGTACTTTTACCTTGCTACTTGTCTTAGTGGGGTTTAAGATCCCCCTCAAAATCTGAGTGTACAGGGTTCAGGGACCCCTTCAAAACCTAGTTCCACGGCCCTATGGTGGCCTATTTTGTTTGTTTGGCTCTGTCCTTTCAGTCTGGGCTTTATTTCTGATCTTTTGCTCTGTTCTGGGTTTCAGGCACACTTTAATACCTATTTTACTTATTAAAAAACAAAGATCTAGTGAAGTCTCAAAGTTTTAGAATCCTCTTTCTTAGTTAGTTTCTAATTTTATTTAACATTTGTAATTAAATGATTCAGATTAGACTATCTTGATCTCATTATCTCAAAATCAATCTATGTTTTCAATCACCATTCTACAATGACTCTGTCTCATCTAAGACAAGAGTCAGATCATATCCTCATCAACATATGAGATAAAGAAAAGTCAAGATTTGTTCTTAGAATTAGTCTTACTAGATAGTAACTTAAAATCTCTTAGATAGTCGGTCTCTTTCATTTACTTCATATCACTTATCTTATTATAACCTAGGGCCTTATACTAGGTCAAAAGGATAGACACCAACAAGATGAGTCATATGTTAACGAGTTTCTGCCATGGGAAGAATAACCTGATATTAACCCATTCAAACACATTGATCCCTTGTTATACTTTTAAAATATGCCTACACTTCCATGTGGTGCCCAAAGGTCAACTATCTTTTAAGATATCACAGATGAAGAGCTAGTAGACATAAAACAAGATGCCTATTGTGTGAAAGTGGTAGATTTTTTTATAGAAACAAACCCTGAGATATTCCTTATAGTGTTAATCAACAAAGGAGTCAAACTTCCCACTGGATTCAGTTTATCCCCAATATGGCCTGAAAACTTTCTAGAAGAGGAAATACAACTAAAAATTCCCAAATCAATCGTTTGGGGTCTCAAACCTTGTCTATACCATTATCAACATCCACAACATCAACTCAAACTATGTCTACACAAATTATCTCATCCACTCAAGCTAGTTCATCTTCCATGCAAAATGTGATGGGTTCCCAAATGACTACATCCATGGTTTTTGGTTCATCTCAGGCACCTACCTCATTTCCTCTCACATCAAGTGCTCAATTTATTTCATAAGCACCACAAATGAGCTATAACCCATTTGTTACTACTCAGACATTGAAATCTATCCCTACTCATTTTGGATCTAATTCTTCACAACAAATTGGATCAATCGCTATAGGTGCAACATTCAGCCAATGTTCTCCAAGGGCTTGATCTTTATTCTGACATAGGGATCAACAACAAAAGACACAACAACCTTGGAACCACTATATACCCCAGTATCAACAAAAAAATACGTGTTTGGGAATCAATCCAAAATCCCATGAAGATCCTACATCCCATTGCAAGGGACTCAAAGGAAAATTCTTATACCAACTATGACGCAAAGATCCAATACATGAAATATTCCTCAATCCCAAACTGACATTCTCATACAACAAATGCAAAACCTACAAATTCAAATGATGGATATTCAAAATCAAGAATAAAAAAATTCCTATACTGCTGAGGACTTGTATACATACCCTTTTGATCATTCTTACACATGTGTCCATTTCGAGCACATTTTTTAGCACCCAAGTTTCACAAATAGAGGCAACACCAGTCCTATGGAACACATTAGGGAATTCTTAGCTAGTTGCATCAAAATCGCACATGATGAAAGATACTTAATGTGAGTATTTCCTCATAGTTTAGCCAGACCTGCAATGGAATGGTTCTCTCACTTATCACATGATATTCACTCTTGGAGTGAATTGGCTAAAAAATTTATCTCTCACTTCCATCAAAACATATAACACAAGGTCAGCATCAAGGACCTTTGTGATATCAAGAGAAAAGAATGTGAATCCTTTGTCAATTTTTTACAAAGATGGAGAAACACAACCAATAGAATCATATATGATGTGCTTGAGAAAGATATAATAGTCATGTTTGTCAATAATTTAATCCTAGATTTGGCTTTTAATGTAGAACTCTAACTCGCTCCCAATTTCAAACAACTGATCGAATGATGCATTTGATGTGAGAAAATTTTATGTCTAAAGAGGAATTCTTATGGATGCTACTCAAAAAAACACCACTAAAAATTTAACTAATCAAGCTAAGTGGTGGAACAAAAAAACAATGTCACCAACGATGGTGTCATTGATGTTAAGATGGTCAATTATGGTGAACTGAAGATATAATTACAAGGGGAAACCATGCCAAATAAAATACCTGCAATGCAAACAAATTAGGAAAATACTCAAGTTTAAATTACAACTACTCAAGTGGCTCTTGTAACCTAGAGTCAACCCAATAGGAAACACCAACAACTATTTCCTTTTCTAAAAGATGAGTACACCCCACTAGGAGAATTGATCGAATTAGCACTAAAAAAGTTGATCCAAGCGAATACAATCACTTTGCCAAAAATTAGGGAATTCAAACATGGTGTTATAGAACCTAAGCAGTGCACCTATAATAATTTTTTTGAATATCATCAAGTGAAGGGTCATAAGACATCAAAATTATATTAATTAAAAAATGATATACAAGACTTAATTGAACAAGGGATAATCGATGTTATAAATACTCAATCCAAGGGTACCACAGATCATACAATATTTAATTATATTTTCCATAACCATAATGAAGGGAAAGCCTTTGAGTCTAGTAGTTAGTGCAAGAAAGTCAATCATACCAATTCTACCTCTGAGAGTACAATAAATTGTATATATCTTATAGAAATCCAATTTTCTACCAACACTATCAGAGATACTTATGTCAAATGCAATGTTACAACTCATCTTTCCAAAGTTTTTCTACAAGGAATGCCTTCTACTTCGACTACACCAGCAACTCCAACACTGAATTCTCATCCACAACCTAATTTCATGGATCAACATAAGGGCACACCCGCCCAAATCTCCATTTTTGAACTATTTCACATATCCTGAGAGCATAAGCAAGATTTGGACTAGGCTCTTCAAAACATAGTTGTCCTACATGACATATCTCTGGAAAATTTTCAAACCATGGTCAATTATATTTCTACTAACAAACATGCCACATTTACAGACTATGATGTACCACCACACAAACTTGTGCATAATGTTCCCCTGCATTTACTTGTCCAAGTGCATAAACCTATGATCCGACGAGTCCTTATTGATGATAGGGCTAGGTTAAAAATATGTACTCTTAATATAATAAAAACATTCGGTTACTCAGAATCCAATATCGATGTCACCAGAAGAATCAATATCAGAGCATATGATGAAGAATAAATATCATCTAAAGGTATCCTTATTTTACCAATCAAGATAGAGCCAGTAATAAAGAGCACTATGTTCCAAATCCTAGACCTTGAACTAGGATATAACATGTTTCTCAGAATACCATGGATACATAACATGTAGGCTATCCCTTCAATATATCATCAATGTATCAAATTTCCATACCAAGGAACATAGATCATAATAGAGGGAGATTCCAACCCCTTTCAATATTGAAACACTATAAGAGGTAGTGCAAATAATTAGGTACCATCGAATTAGGAAGCCAATGTCCCTTCTACTTATGGTTCCATCCCAAAGGATATACCAAGAAAGGAAGTCAAAATATCAATCCAAGAAAAAGGGTGCAGTGAATACTACTATGAGGAAGCCTTCAGCATCACCAACATGCCACTATCTTGTAGATCATATAGAAGGCCTAGAATAGTAGAAATAGATGAAGCTCTAGAACTAGCAATATTAAGATGTCCACCTACTACATTTGTTAAATGGTGAGACATAAGTGAAGAAAACCCCTTTGATCCAGACATTAATGCTTGGTTATATCAAGATCCTCAAGAGACACCAACAATACAAATACCCTTGGCACAATATAGACCCAGATATACTATGCTGCAACAATATAGATATGACGGTAAAACTAGTCTGGGGAAAAACAACAGGGTTTGATAAAATTGTCTTTACCACCAACTCAAAGGAACAAAATAGGACTAGGATATCATCATGCCAGAACCATTATAATCGTCTGAGGTAATTTAGTAGACCAACAAGAAATTTTTTAATCAAAATGGGGGAAAAATCTAGGACATAACCCAATCAACAATATACTCTTGTAACTATTGCCACAAAAAATAGAAATCAAAAATTACTAAATAACCCTTAATCAGGAAATCTTGGTTGATGTGTAAAGTGAAATACCTGACGAGCATTCTAACATGACCTATTGTCATGATTATGAGTGGTTATCCCTCCATGACTCTGAATCACCTATTCCTCAAAATTCCCCTTGATACACTAGTACCATAAACCTCAATGACATATTTGACCAATTGAACCTAGAAGATCAACCCCATATTGAAATTTGATAAGAATGTTGATGTCATTTCCTTAGATAGTGCATCTACTTCCCATTCCTAATTTGTTAGAACTGTCATTGTAGTTCCATTTGTCCAAACTAAGTCATCCTCCCACACTGACCTTTGTTTAGTCTACCCCAAGTTAATAGATTGGAACCAACAAGGGTGTCCTGGCATAGACATTTTATAAAATGATGAATCCATTGCATATTTCATTGGGATTTGTAAAATACCATTAGGAGATCACAAGGCAAGATTCCCCTTTGACTTAGACATATTAGCATACTTTGGCAAGGAGGCTCCTCATTTTTATTGCAAAAGTTTTAAAAAAAAAAACAAGAGTCATTAAGTGAAAAATCAAAATCACTTTCTAAGCATGAAAAAGTAAAGATAAAGGATGTATATTTTGGTGAAAACCTCTCTGAGGTGCCTGTTAAGGCCTTGAAATATCACCCTAACTTAGGCATTAGGCATAATAATATCTCATGGTAACAATGGAAACCTTCCTGAGTTGTGGGTACCTATGATTAGGAAGGAATCTCTAGATTATCGATCAGTTCCTATTGAATTTGGTATATCACTTATGATTGACTCTCAGATTGGGAAAATGGAAATTGGGGATAACTTTAAAACTAAATAAATTAAAAGGGGTGATACACCAAACTGGATTGAGATTAATCAGAACTTGAAACAAGCATCAGGAAAACACATACTACTAAGATTTGCAATAGACATTAACTTTTCAAAGTATAGGTTGACCTAAAGATCTCACTATTAGGGTTTGTACCACAGATAATGATGATCTGCCAACAGACATACATATTCTGCAAATAGGTTATATTTTGATAACTTAGAGAGGAAATTGGATTAATTCACTAATCTATGCTATAAAACCATTACACAAAATGCAGAAATGGAAAAGAGGATTGCTATCAAAACTCAGAAAAATATGTGAATAATGGGAGCACTTGCTTTATTTTTTTCAAAAATCTACAATGGTTACATGCCAAGATGCAAAACATTCCAAGGAACAAGGTATATTCACTTGAACCCACCAATGCATCAAAAAATTGAACCTCTGGTTAAAAAAATGTAGGTAGAAAGCACAAAGGAACTGATATGTTCACAAAACCACCTTCTCCCTAAATTCTGAACCCCTAAAACTTACTATGAAGTTCAGATATATACCCTTAATGTACCTCTCAAGGCCAATTTAAAAAATCAGCTTCCCTCCAAAACCCTAAATGCTAGGCATTATACATATCATAGTTCATGCCCCTAATGTTGGTATAAAAATACATCAACTTCCCTAAACCTAACTAACATATATGAAAACCTATTAAACAACAACCCTAACCCCATAATACATAACCCAAAATCATGTCCTACAATTTTTATCTAAAATCAAACACAAAAACCAAGACAATTGAAGACTAGTAAGGTTGTTGACTACGTTCGTCATGCCCATCTATTGTTAACTTATCTTTCACAATTATGTTCTTATGCTCCTCAAGGATACTACTGAGTGATTAGAGTGGCTATGATGGATCATGATCTTGCTTTGTTTGTTTGTTGTTTATGGAGTTTTTCAATTCAATTTTGGGGCAACAATGAATCATGATAAATGTGATAGGAGCTGTCAAGCATATGCCAACCATGCAGTTCCACGATTTGAGCTAATCCCTAAAAAATAATTTAACATTCCTTCTATGTTATCTGCTTGTTTTTTAACAGAGATCATAGCAGTATCTAGATGGTCAATATATGAGTGCATTTGTATCTGTCTCTTTTCATAATAAGGTGCAATGATGAATAAAGATTGGAATGTATGACAAAGACTTGGTTTCATCAATATTTCTCTTTAACTAACTAATCTTCTAACTAACACATGCATATACTCAGTTGCATTGCTAATTTTAGGCTTTCTTTCATTTATTGCATAAAAATACAAAACATGTGCATATTAGATCATATAATCAAGCCATCCATCATCAATAACATCATAACTAAAATAGGAATGCATTCATCATCATATAACGATTCAACATTCTCAACAAATTAATACTCATCCGATGCAATTTTTTTCTTAATTTGTTGAGGGGGCATATAGTCCACCTACTTTCATTGGGGCAAGTTGAGGCAGAATCAAATCTGAAAATTCTTTGACACAATGTGATGAATCAAATTATATCAAAGAGAGGAAAATGTAGAGACCCTATAATGGACACATGTGCACCCTTTCATTTAATTTTTAAATTTCCTCTATTAATTAATGGTTTCTTAATCACTAATTATCATCTATTTCTTCAAAATATAGTCCTCTGATCATTTAATCATCTCTCCAAAATTAATTAAATGATTAATCTTAGTTAATTAATAAACCTTAATTAATTAATCTTTATAAGTTAATTATATTCAATTTCGTAAATTTTAAATTCAAATATTTAAACTTTTTAAATTATTCTTCTAATTAAATTAATTTAATTTCACTTTTAATTCTATTTTAAATCAAAAAAGGAATTCAAATATCTCATATATGAGTATTTTAATTTCTAAAATCAAATAAATAATCAATAAATATTTTCTCTAGTTCCAAAAAGGGAACTCATGATCAATCATTGTAATTACATAAATTGCTCCATCTTCTCTCTAGTTCAAAAAGGTAGCTCATGTTCAATCTCTTTGATTGTATAAATCATTCCATCTTCTCTCCAATTCAAAAAGATAACTCACAATCAAATCTTCTGTTGACTAAACCATTCTCTCTTCTCTTTAGTTAAGAGGAGGAGTTTAGTGATTTCTTCTTCAATTCTTATTGATCTCAACCATCCATTTCAATTTTCTGGGATCAATCTCCTTCATCCAGATCATTTCCATATTTTATAAAATCAATCATTTTAAACCATTTGAGATCTCTCTAGAAAATCTCAATTTTGTGCACCATTACTATCCAGGATTTTCATATGAAGCATTAGAAAATCATCATCATTTTTATCTCATTTTCTTGAAACTCCCAAGTCATAAATGTTTGCAACGCCAATAATGAGCACCATTCACACAACATTTCAGAAGGAGTAGAGAGAAGCAATAGAAGCTTCAAGCATTGGGGATTTCATTTATTTGTCTTCCTTTGTAACTTTTGTTATTTTATTGTTAATAGGCTCATCCTTAGTATTTATTTGATTAATTGCATTTTGAATCAATGCTACTAACCTCTCTTGATTGAGTGTGCAGAATTTTAGGCCTATACACTATATAGAAGACGTAACAAGATATTATTGTTGAAGTGACCTAAGCAATTTCTTATACCAAATTCTAGGTTAGTGATTGATCTATTTCCAATAGTAGATCGAAAGTCTCAGAGTTGAATGCTTGATGGAAGCCTGATGCAACTAGTATGAGGACATGAATTCTTCATTAATATGGAAAAATAAGCCAATATAAGCAATCTCTTAATACACACTCTCTTTAGAAATTATAAAAGAAAAATATTGCTGATTTTTTCAGACGGGCCTAGGTTTTGCACACTCAATCGAGAGAGGTTAGTAGCACTAATTCGAAATAAAACAAATCAAATAACTACTAAGAATGATCCTATCAACAATAAAATAAAAAATATTACAAAGGAAGACAAATAAATGCAAACCCCAATGCTTGAAGCTTTTATTTCTTCTCTCTACTCCTTCTGAAATTTTGTGTGGATGGTGCTCAGTATTGGCATTTGAAACATTTATTACTTGTGAGCATCAATAAAATGAGATAAAAATGATAATGCTTCATATGAAAATCCTGCATAGTAATTGTGCACAAAGTTGGATATTCCAAAGAGATCGTCAAAAGGTTGAGAAGGATTGATTTTATAGAATATGGAAATCATTTGGATAGATGAGATCGATACTAGAAACTTGAAATGGATGGTTGACATCAATAAGAACTGAAGAAGAAATTAGTAAACTCCTCCTCTTAACTTAAGAGAAGAGGGAATGGTTTAGTCAACTAAAGAGTTGATTGTGAGTTATCTTTTTGAACGAGAGAGAAGATGGAATGATTTATGCTATCACAGAGAATGAAGATGAGTTCCCTTTTTGAACTAGATAGAAGGTGCATCAATTCATGCAATTACAAAGATTGATCATAAGTTCCCTTTTTGGAGCTAGAGAGAAGATTTATTATTTATTTATTTGATTTTAGAAATTAAAATATTCATAAATGAGATATTTGAATTCTATTTTGATTTAAAGTAGAATTAAGAGCGAAATTAAATTAATTTAATTAGAAGAATAATTACATAAGTTTAAATATTTGAATTTAAACTTTAAGAAATTTAATTTAATTAAATAATAAAGATTAATTAATTAATGTTTATTAATTTAATAAGATTAATCATTAAATTACATTTGGAGAGATGATTAAATGATTAGAGGACTAGATTTAGTAGAAATAGATGATTTAATTAGTAATTAAGAAATTATTAATTGATAGAGGAAACTTAGTAATTAAATGCAGGGGCGTAAGTGTGTCCATTTTAGGGTGTCTACATTTTCCCCTCTTTAATATAATTTGATTCATCACATTGTGTCAAATAATATTCAAATTTGATCTTGTCCCAGTGACCGCGGGTGAACTATATGCCCCCTAAACAAATTAAGAAAAAAATTGCGTTGGATGAGCATAAATTTGTTGAAAATGTTAAATCACTATATGATGATGAATGCATTCTTATGTGATTCATGATGTCATTGATGATGGATACATTGATAATATGATCTAATATGCCAATGTTTTTTATTTACTTTTTTATTATGCAATAAATGAATGCAAGACTAAAATGAGCAATGCAAATGAGTTTATGTATGGGTTAGCTAGAAGAAGATTAGTTAATGAAATAAAAATATTGATGAAACCAAGTCATTTCTATACATTCCAATATATATTAATCATTGCACCTTATTATGAAAAGAAAGAGATACAAATGCACCCAGATGTTGACCAAGTGGATAGCGCTATAATCTCTAATAACAACAAGGAGATAATAGATAAGGAATGTTCCATTCTTTTGTAGGGATTAGCTCACATTGTGGAACTGTGTGACTACCATATGGATGAAAGCTCATATCACATTTTTCTTGAACCATCCTTGCCCCAAAATTGAATTGAAACACTCCAAAAATAGTAAACAAAGAAAACATGATCATGATCCATCATCGCAACTCTCACCACTCAGTTGTATCCTTGAGGAGCATAATAAAATAATTGTGAAAGATAAAATTGACAACAAACTGACATGACTCACCTATTCAATACCCTTACTTCTCCTTTATTTTTTTCGCTATGGCGTTTGATTGTAGATGTTCCTGGTTTTAGGAACGGATGACTCGTATGAGACTGATTTGTCTAAGTCAAATGAGAATCTTGCCTTGTGATCTCCTGATGATATTCCTTCATGAATCCCCATGAAATCTACAATGGCTTCATCATTTTATAAAATGTCTACACCAGGATGTGCTTTTTGTTCCCAATCTATTAACTTAGGCTAGACTAAATGAAGGTCAGTGCAAGAGAAAGACTCGGTTAGGACAAATGGAATTATAGTGATAGTTCCAAAAAATATGGAATGGGAAGTAGATACACCATCTAAGGAATGGAAACCAAAATTCTTATCAATATAGTGTTGATCTTCTAGGTTAAGTAGGTCAAACATGTCATTGAGGTTTATGGTACTAGTGGATCGATGGGAATTGCAAATCGGAATCCTGGAGTGATAACCACTCAAATTAATGAGAATTAGTAATACTAGAACGCTCGTCAAGTATTTCACTTTCAACATCATCCAAGACTTCTTGATTAAGTGTTATTTGGGAATTTTTGGTTTCCTCTTCTGGTGGCAATGGCTACTGGAGTATATTACTAATTGGGTTATGTCCTTGACTTTTCCTCTAGGTTGATTAAGAAATTTCTTGTTGGTCTACTAAAATTCTTGGACAATTGTACTAGTTCTCATCTGACCATATCCTAGTCCTATTTTGTTCCTTTGAGTTGGTGGTAAAGACAACTTTATCAATCCCTATTGTCTTGCCCCTAGACCATTTTTACCATCATATCGATATTGTTGTAGCATAGTATATCAAGGTCCATATTGTGTCAAGGGTATTTGTACTGTTGGTGTCTCTTGAGGATCTTGTTATAACCAAGTATTAATTTCTAGATCAAAGGGGTTTTCTTCACTTATGTCTCCTCATTTAACAAATGTAGTAGGCAAACATCTAAATATTACTGGTTATGGAGCTTCAGTTGTTTCTACTGGTCTAGGCCTTCCATATGATCTATGAGATAGTGGCATTTTGCGATGGTGAAGGTTTCCTCATAGTGGTATTCAACACACCCTTTATCTTGGATTGATATTTTGCATTTATTTCTTGGTATATCCTTTAGAATAGAATTAGAAGCAGAAGGAATATTGGCTTCCTTATTCGATGGTACCTGATTGTTTGCACTGCCTCTTATAGTTTTGAAATATTGAAAGGGGTTGGGATCTCCCTCTATGATGATCTTTGTTCCTTGGTATGGAAATTTGATACATTGATGGTATGTTGAAGGGACATCTTGAATTTCATGTATCCATGGTCTTCCGAGCGACATGTTATATCCTAGTTCAAGGTCTAGGATTTGGAATAAAGTTCTCTTTATCGTTGGCCCTATCTTGATTGGTAAAATAAGGATACCTTTAGATGATAATTCTTCTTCATCATATGCTCTGATATTGATTCTTCTGGTGACATCAATATTGGATTCTGAGTAACCTAAGGTTTTTATTATGTTAAGATAACATATGTTTAACCTAGCCCTACCATCAATGAGGACTCATCGGATCATAGGTTTATGCACTTGGACAAGTAAATGCAGGGGAACATTATGCATAGATTTGTGTGGTGGTACATCATAGTCTGTAAATGTGGCATGTTTGTTAGTAGAAATATAATTGACCATGGTTTGAAAATTTTCTAGAGGTATGTCCCGTGGACAAGTGCATTTTTAAGAGGCTTGCTTATTCTCTGGCTATATGTGCAATAATTCAAGAATAGATATTTGGATGGGTTTGCACTTGATTTGATCCACCAAACTGGGTTTTTGGTTAGAAGTTGGTGTGGGATTTTATGGTGTAGCAAAACTAGAAAGCATTCCTTGTAGAACAACTTTGGAATGATGAGTTGTAACAACACATTTGGCATTATTATCTCTGACAGTGATCTTAGCAACTTGGCTTTCTATAGGATTTATACAATTTATCATACTATCAAAGGTAGAATAGGTATAATTGACTTTCATGGAATGACTACTAGACACAAAGGATTTTCATTTATTATGGTTATGAAAAGGATCATTAAATATTGTTTGATCTATGGTACTCTTGGTTCTGGATTGAGTATTTTTAACATCGATTATCCCTTGGTCAATTAAGTCTTGTATAAAAATTTTAAGTGATATCAATTTGATGTCTTATGACCCTTGACCTGATGATACTCACAAAAATCATTATCATTCCACCCTTTAGGTTTTACAGCACCATGTTTGAATTCCCTGATTTGTGGTAAAGAAATTGTATTGGCTTGGATTAACTTTTTAGTGTTGATTCGATTGATTCTCCTAGTTAGGTGTAGTCGCATTTTGGAAAAGGAAATCATTGTTGGCATTTCATGTTGGGTTGATTCTGGGATACTACTTCCACTTGAGTATTTGGCATTTGAACTCGAGTATTTTCGTATGGATTTTGCATGCAGGTGTTTGAATTTGCATGGGTTTCCCTTGTAATTAAATATTTGGTTGCACATAATTGACTCTCTTGACATCAATGACACCTTCGTTGGTGACATTTTTGTTTTTTATCAACTACTTATCTTTATCAGTCAATTTTTTAGTGGTGTTTGTTTGAGTAGGATCCGCAAGAATTCCTCTTTTGATCAAATTTTCTCTCATCGAATGCTTTGTTCTATCATTTTTTTGAAATTGGGAGAAAGTTGGAGTTCTATAGTAAAATCCATGTCTGGGATTAGATTATCGACATACATTACTGTTAGATCTTGTTTGGGAACATCATATGTGATTCTATTGGCTATCTTTCTCCATCTTTGTAAAAATTTAATGAAGAATTCACCTTCTTTTTGCTTGACATCACAAAGGTTCTTGATGTTCATTGTTGACCTTGCATTATATGTTGTGATGGAAGTGAGTAATAAATGTTTCCGCCAATTAACCCCAAGATTGAATACCATGAGGTAAGTGAGAGAACCATTCCATTTCTAGTCCAGCAAACTTTTGTCAACATACTCGCATTAAGTATGTTTCATCATGTGTGACTTCTATAGGATTGGTTTTGCTTCTATACTTGTCAAATTTAGGTACTAAAAGATGTGTTGGAAATGGAGACATGTTTAAAGAATGATCAAAAGGATATGGGTATAAATCTTCCGTAGTATAGGACTTAGTTTGTCCCTGATTTTGAATATCCATCATTTGAGTTTGCAGGTTTTATACTTGTTATATCATAATATCTATTTCAGATTGAGGAACATTTCAAACATTAGATCTTTGTATTGTAGTTGATATAATACTTTTCCTTTGAGTCCCTTGAGTTGGGATGTATGATCTTCTTGGGATTCAGTATTGATTCCAAAATCCATTTTTTTGTTGATACTAGGGTTTATAGTTGGTCCAAGGTTGTTGTGACTATTTTTGTTGAGCCCTCCATTGGAATAAAGATCGGGCCCTTGGAAAATGTTGACTGAACATTGAACCTATATAGATTGATCAGATTTTTTTGAAGAATTGAATCCAAGGCTAGTAGGTGTTGATTAAATAGATTGAGCACTTGATATCAGAGGAAAAGAGGTAGGTGCCTAAGATGAACCAAAAACCATGGATGCACTCATTTGGGAACTTGTCACATTTTGCGTGGAAGATGAACAATCTTGAGTGGACGAGCTAGTTTGTGTAGACTTAGTTTGAGCTGATGTTGTAGATTTTTATAATGGTACAAACAAGGTTTGAGACTCCACATGATTTATTTGGGAGTTTTCAGTTGTATTTCTTCCTGCTAGAAGATTTTTAGGCCATATTGTGGATACATTGAATCTAGCAGGAAGTTTGACTCCTTTTCTTGTTAAGATTGTTAGGAATCTCTCATGGTTTGTTTCTAAAATATTGTCCACCGCTTGCACAAAATAGACATCTTGTTCTATGTCTTCTATCTCTTAATCTATCATATCTTGAAAGATAGTTGGCCTTTGGGAACCAAGTGGAAGTGTAGTCAAATCTTCAGTGTATAGTGAGGGATCAGTCTATTTTAAAGGGTCAATCTTTGGTTTTTCTTCCCATGGGGGAAACAGGTCAATGTATAACTCATCTTGTTGGTTTATAGCCTTTGACCTAGTATAAGGCGCTCCATATAGTGTTGATGAACTATAACTAATTGAATTTTTGAAGATATTAAGTTGATGATCACCAAGCTACAAAAAGTTGATGCAAGACATTAAATCAGTTATTGTATTTTATTTTCATTGATGTCAACTTGATATAATCTAATTGGCTAAATACAAAGTTTCAAAGACTTCAGATAACCAAAAAGATAAAGGTTATGCTATCAGTAATGCATAAAAGATCAGTATTCACTAAGTGACTACAAACATCGACGGGCAGTGCACCCTAATGGATAGAGAACCCCAAAAGGAAAGTCACAGTGATTCCTGAACAATAAACCCAACAAGCATTACTGATGAGCAGAATCATAAGAAATACCAACGAGAAGAACTTCACAGTGATGCCTAATGGACAGTCAACCTCGATGGAAAGATAACCCCGATAGAGATTCTTGAATATAACTAAAGTGTTGACCGAAGCTAACAAAGAGTAAAACACCGAAAAGAAATGAAGCTCAAAAATGACAAAAGATTTAACTAGCAAGAGCTAAAGAATGAGTTAACTGGTTGTCAATATTGTTTTCATCAACAAGTTAAAAGCCATAGATAAGTAAAATCTTTAAATTTATTTGATTCTAGTTGTGAAAGAGAAATGTAAGGGATAAAACTAAAGTAAATCTTTAAAGCAAGATTGGCTAGAATTGCGGATCATGCCAAGAACAAGAAAGTCAAGAACCTAGAAATGGTGAATCATGTCTATAAAGAGACAAGCTAATTCATTGTGAATTTGGGGTGAATAAAAAAAGATGTTGAGGAGAAACTGATGAAGGAAGACTTCAATCAGACCTGATCAATCAAGCTAAAGAATAGACCTAATTCTGCAGACACCGAGCAACAAAGAAGCATAGCATCACAGAGCAGGAAGAAGTGGAGAAAAGCTATTGAAAAGATACATTTCTTAGATATTTATTATGAGCTTACAATAGATCTAAAAATCTGCAAGTCTAAGTTGTATGTGTGAACATATTATTTACTATTTCAGGTTAACCATTGATTCATAAAGTCTCTTAACCCATTAGGACTTAACAATCCTTTCTATATTGAGATAAATCCCAAGGAGTATCAGAAAGTTCGGTCATGAAGATAGCATGAGATGCTAGATACCATTTGACAAACTACATTGGGTTTGGTCATAAAAGGTAGCATAGAGATGCCTGATATCAAATGACAAACTATTCTATTTAAATACTCTAACAAGGTCACACCTAACAGTGTGTTTGTAACCTTTAATAGGGTTGGCTCTTCACGAAGCTCACTTCAGAAGAGTGAAAATTTTGGGCTACCGGTCCCAAGTGGTTTTTCCCTTATCAGGGTTTCCACATTAAAAATACATGTGTCAATGTGTTTATGAGCCATTACTTTAGTGTTTTATATTACACATAAATAATTTGGATTGATCGGTATACTCTAAGCACTTTAATACATTTTGGTAAATGAAAGACTCCTAATCGGTAAACAATAAGAGTAAGGTATAACAGTGAACTCCAAGCAATATTTATTTGATAAGATTATTTGAAGGTATTCATCTTGTAGGACTGAAGATAACTAGAGGCTTATAATTGTGATAATAATTTTTTGGGTTAAATTATTGGAATATTTTTGAGGCCACTGATTCACCCCCCCCCCCCCCCCCCCCCCCNCCCGCCCCCCCACCCCCTCAATTATTCTAACAATTGGTATCAGAGCTTGTGTTCTTAGAAATAAATTTTAACAGCTCAAGCAAAAGATCACAAGAAGAGCAAACAAGATGTGCCCAAGTTGAACAAGGACAACTTTGCATCATAGAAACATAGGATAAGACTCCACCTATTAGGTATTGGAAATGATGTTGTTTAATACTTAGATACTAAATTTGTGTTACCTACAGGACCTCACACACTTGAGGAATTAGGATAAAATCATGAGCATAATTGCATGATGATAGAGCTTGCTTCCTCTCTCTCAGATGTTGAATTTGAAGATTTCAAAAACTACACCTTTGCAAAAAAAATATGGGATAAATTGAAGCTTGTACATGGAGGAGATGCTAATGTACTAAGAGCTAAGGAAGAAATCCTAAGAGGTAAAATTGATGAATTTAGAATGAGAGAAGGAGAAAATATCACTTAGTACAACTAGAAAATAAAAGATATAGTCAATTCTATCTGAGGAGTTGGATGCATACTTGAAGAAGAGAAAGTTGTAAGTAAAATCCTAAGAACCTTACTACATGTATATGCTATTAGAGTATCTATTATATAAGAAATGAGAGTAGTAGAAAACAATAATGTCACTCTAGATAGTTTGGTTGGTAGACTGATTTCATTTGAGATGAATAACTTTGATAATAGTGTCTTACCATCTATTGAGTCTACATTCAAATCTTCTTTGAAAATAAGTAAGTCAAGTTATAAACACACTATTAGAAATGATAGTGAAAGTGAGAGTGATGACAAAGATCTTGATGATATTGAAGCACTAATGGCTAGAAGATTGAAAAGAGGAAAAGGTAGATACAAAGGTAAATTACCACTTATATGTTTTAATTGTAAAGAGATTGGACACTTTGCTGATAGATGTCCTAATAAAAAAAAAGATGACAAAAGTAATGAAATATCATATGAAAAGAAGTTTGATAGAAGTTACAACAGATATTATCGAAGCAACCGGTAATTTTACAGAAGAGATACCCGAGACTAAAAGGATAAAGGGAAGAAAGCTTGTTACCTACCTAAGAACAGAGATGGAGATGCTGAGACCGAATTTGATGAAGACATTGCGATGGTATTTGTGGTGATGAAGGATGATTTAGACAAAGAAGAAAGGTATGTAGAGAATGCACTCATATCTAAGGTTAGTAAGAATGATAGCTAGATTATAGATAGTGGTTTCACTCACCACATGACCGGTTATAAACAACATTTTGAAAGTTTTGAGTACTATAATGGTGGATCAGTAAGAATGGGTAATGACACACCTTGTCAAGTTGAAGGTAAATAAACTATAATGTTGAACAACCTCATCAAATGTGAAAATGCATACTAGGTAAAAGGACTTAATTATAATTTATTGTGTTTCATAGCTGAATAATAGAAGTCACTAAGTAGCATTTGAGAATAATAAATCAAAGATCTTTAATGAATCAGGAAGGTTGATCAGAACTGGTGAACAGACAAAAGGTAACCTATTCTATCTTGATGATATAAACACTACTTGTTTAATGGATAGAAATGAAGACATATGGTTGTGGCATAAAATATTATGTCATGTGAATTTTGACAACATGATAA
>MU222903.1:33559-46334 GCA_018584345.1 Thuja plicata
TACCAAGAGCAAGGCTTATAAATGTCTTAACAAGTCCTCTAACAAGACCATTGAAAGTGCAAATATCAAAATAGATGAATATGCAGAGAAAAATGAGAAGGAAAGCATAAAATAACCAGAAGACTACAACAGTTTTTTTTACACTGAATAACCAGACACTCTACCTGAGCAATAGTGTATTTCTCCCAAGCAACATAACATTGCACCCAATCATCAAGCTACAAATACTGAAAAATCAGCAAGATGATGTTTTGAGCGATGGAGATCAGAATGAAGGTCAAGATTATGGTGAAAATGATGAACAAAGAACTGAACCAATACTTGCCAAGTATGTGAGAAGACATCATCCACAGAACCAGATCATAGGAGACAAGAAGGTTGGAATGAGAACAAGAAGTAACTCACTAAACACTAGATGTTTAATTTGGGATTTTGAGCCTAAACCTGTTAATACTACACTTGAGAATGAAGAATGGGTTAGTGCCATGAATGAAGAAATAGAAAATATTGAGAAGAAAAGAACATGGACATTAGTACCAAGACCAAATGACAAGAATGTCATCGATACCAAATGGATATTCACAAACAAGTTGAATGAGAATGGAGAAGTCACAAGAAACAAATCAAGATTAGTATGGACAAGAATAATGTATTGATTATGGAGAAACCTTTGCACCTATTTCTAGACTAGAAGGAGTAATAATTTTACTTTCTTATGCTGCATTCAAAGAATTCAAGGTATACCAGATGGATGTCAAATCTACATTTCTAAATGGAATACTAGAAGAAGAGGTATACATTGAAAAACTAGAAGGGTTTGTTGATCCTGACAAGAGAAACATTGTATTTAGACTACACAAAGCCTTGTATGGATTGAAACAAGAGCCTAGAGCCTGGTATGAAAGACTTCACTCCTATCTCATAAGCATTGAATATGTAAGAACAAGTGAAAATAGAAATTTGTACTTAAAAGAAGATACTGATGGTAATATTATGATTGTTGAAATATTTGTTGATGATATCATATTTGGGAGTAATGATATGTTATGTAAATCCTTTGCTAATGAAATGAGAAAAGAGTTTGAGATGTCGATGTTTGGGGAGATCGAATTATTTCTTAGTCTACAAATTCTTCAACAAGATGTAGTAATATGTATCACACAATCCAAATACATCAAGGAAGTGCTGAAGATATTCAAGATGGAAAATTACAAGCCACTTGGAACACCTATGGAAACCGGATGTAAGCTGACAAAAGAGGACAAATCAAATGAGGTAAATCAGACCTTTTATAGATCAATGATTAGCAAACTAATGTATGTTGTTCATACCAGACCAAATATAACACATGTAGTTGGAATAGTTGCAAGATTCTCTGCTAATCCCAAAGAATCACACATGACTGCTATCAAGAGAATTCTCAGATATCTAAAGAACAAAGAAGACTATGGCTTATGATATAAAAGAGAAGGAAAATTTGAGCTTAAATTCTATACAAATGCATATTGGGCTAGAAACTTTGATTACCGAAAGAGCACAACTGAAGGAGAATTCTTCATGGGTGACATACTTGTCACATGGATAAGAAAGAAGCAAGGATGCATATCACAATCTACTGTAGAAGAAGAATATGTGGCTCCTGTTGCAAATTTCTCTAACATTGCATGGATCAAAAAGTTTCTGGAAGGTATGAATATGAAGATTCTTGAACTAGTGATTATCTATTGTGATAATACCAGTGCAATTAACATCTCTAAGAATGCAGTCATGCATGCTAAGATAAAGCATATAGCTATCAAGTATCATTATTTAAAGAGAGCAAGTAAAAGAGAAAGAGGTGATACTGGAATATATTCAATAAAAGGAACAATTAGCTAATATATTCACAAATCCATTGCCTAAAGATACATTTGAGTACCTGAGAAAGAGACTAGGGGTCCAACCCATGTCTATTGGTCCGTAAGCTGACTAGGAGGATGCATCAGCCTAATCAGAAGATCATTAATGTTGATGCAAGGAAAAATATGGACTGCAAAGATACATATGTACACAACAAGGTACATATCTACACCAAAAACTACAGTCACTGTATTGTTGATGGATAGGGAAATTCAAGGAGTATATCATAAAAATGTGAAAGGATATAACTTTGGCATTCTTGTCAAAGAGAGAGAGAGATTCGAAGGGAGAGATTATCATTAACTAAAGAGAGAGAATATCCAGAATATCCAAAGGAAGAGATTAAATATGAAATATCCATCATGACTATCATAAGGGAGAGATGTAACCTATAAGGAAGAGGATATCAAAAGGAAAAGATGAGCTATTGTTGTCAAAGGAAAAATAGATGATCAAGGAGAGGAATAGTCAAAGGGAGAGACAACATCAGAGAAATAATCACAACCTGCTACATCTATCTAGTTAAGGGATCAAAGATTGAAGAAAGCACTCTGCAAGAAACAAATCTAAGCCTTATGAGCTTATCGAAAGCTAGACATTTATATTGGTTATAAAAAAATAACATTTGGGAGAGATTGATGAACTACAAGGGATATATTTCCTACTATATTAGTAATAGTATAGTGTGATAATGTAGTGTGTTTCCATCAATGCCAAAGGGGGAGATTGACATGAACTATAACTGATTGAATGTTTGAATATGTTAAGTTAATGATCACCAAGCTATAGAAAATTAATGCAAGACATTAAATCAGTTAATGTATTGCATTTTTATTGATGTCAACTTGATATAATCTGATTGGATATATAAAAAGTGTCAAATAATTTAGTGAACTAAAAATATAAAGGTTATGCTATCAGTAATGCATAAAATATTAGTATTCACTAAGTGATTACCAACACCGATGGGCAGTGCACCCCGACAGACAGAGAACCCCGAAAGAAAAGTCACAGTGATGCCCGAACAAGAAACCTAACAAGCATTACCGATGATCAGAATAAAAATAATTACTGAGGAGAAGAACTTCATAGTGATGCCCAATGGATAGACAACCCCGATGGAGATGCCTTAAGAGAACTAAAGTGTTGACCAAAGCTAACAAAGATTTAAACAATGGAAAGAAATGAACTTCAAAAATGACAAAAGACTTACCTGGCAAGAGCTAAATAAGGATTTAATTGGTTGTTAATATTGTTTTCATAGACAAGTTAAAAGCCAGATATAAGTAAAAGATTTAAATATATTTTATTCCATTTGTCAAAGAGAAATCTAAGGGATAAAACTAAAGTAAAGCTTTAAAGAAAGATTGGCTAGAATTGTGGATCATGCAAAGAAGTAAGAACAAGAAAGTAAAGAACCTATAAATAGTGAATCATGTCTGTAAAGAGACAAGCTAATTCATTGTGAATTAGGGGTGAATAGAAAAAGAAGATGCTGAGGAGAAATTGATGAAGGAAGACTTAAATCAGACCTGGTCAATCAAGCTAAAGAACAAAGCTAATTGTGCAGACATTAAGCAACAAAGAAGCAAAACATCATAGAGAAGAAAGAATTGGAGCAAAGGTATTGAAAAGATACATTGATCAGAAAGGTATTATGAGCTTACAATAGATCTGAAAAGCTATAAGTCTAAGTTGTATGTGTAAACAGATCATTTACTATTTCAGTTTAACAATTGAATCAGAAAGTTTCTTAACCGAGTAGGACTTAACAATACTTTCTATATTGAGATACATCCCAAGGAGTATCAAAAAGTTTGGTCATGAAGATAGCATGAGATACTAGATACCATTTGAAAAAATACACTAGGTTTGTTCATAAAAGGTAGCATAGAGATGCCCGATATCAAGTGAGAAACTATTCTATTTAAATCCTCTAACAATGTCACACCTAACAGTGTATTTGTAACCTTTAATAGGGATGGCTCTTCACTGAGATCATTTCAGAAGAGTGAATATTTTGGGTTACCGGTCCCAAGTGGTTTTTCCCTTAATAGGGTTTGCACGTTAAAAATCCATGTGTCAATGTGTTTATGCGTCATGACTTTAGTGTTTTACATTACACATAACTAATCTAGATTGATCATTATACTCTAAGTAATTTACTGCATTTCGGTAAATGAAAGACTGCTAATCAGTAAATAGTAAGAATAAGGTTTAACAATGAATTTTGAGTAGTAGTTATTTGATAAGATTATTTGAAGGCATTCATCTTGTAGGACTGAAGATAACTAGAGGCTTATAATTGTGGTAATAAGTTTTTGGGTTAAATTATTGGAATATTTTTGCGACCACTGATTCAACCCCCCTACCCTCTCAGTTATTCTAACAAGTGTAAATGCCATCGTGTTTTCTAGGGTATAATAAGACAAGTGAAATGAAGCAAACAAAAGGTACCAACTATCTAAGAGAGTTTAAGTTCCTATCTAACAAGGGTATTTCTAAGAACAAACTTTGAATTTTCTTTATCTCAAATGTTGATGAGGATATGATCTGACTCTTTTCTTAGATGAGATAGAGTCGTTATGGAAAGGTGATTGAAAAAAAAATTGGTTTTATGATAGTGAGATCAAGATAGTATAATCTAATCTGTTGAATTATAAATGTCAAATACAATCAGAAACAAACTAAAAAAGAGGATCCTAGATGTTTGAGATTTCACTAGATCTTTGTTATCTCCTATAGAACACAATGACTTTAACACTAGTCAGAGATATTTTCTTGGTTTCAAACTGATAGAACAATTTTTTTTGGTAAAATGAATGAAGACTATTTTGATAGAATTGCAGAAGATCACACAGAGTATGACCAAATGTCTTAAAATTTGTGAAAATAGGTCAAAAGGGTTTCTGGATAGATTTTTCAAGATTTCAGTACGAGTAAGTGAAGACTTGTAAGAGTACACCCACTTAATGATATGAGAAACTAGTTTATTTGTATTAGGATGCATACGAGAGTTGGCAACAGGTCAAAATTGACAGAAAAATGTGGATTCCTATATGATAATTCTAACCTGATGGTATGAGTATCTTCACTAGCTCGTACAAGTAAACAGGTCCATGATCCTGACTCATATCAGTCAGGATGAAAAATGATATGATAAATCATTGTTTATCAAAAGATGTGTTTTTTATGTTCACTTTGTATTTTTTAGTCTTTAGTTTGATTTTTTATAGTTTTAGTTTTACAAACACAAAAAACACGCTTGGAAAAGGAAAGACTCAAACACATGGTAGCCCTAAGGAAGTTAGCTTTAGTAAGAAAATCCTCACTCACAAACTTAGGTACACACCCAAGAGCTAATCAGAATACGACCATCATCAACCACGAGATGGATATAACAATGTCACACTATCTGACTCCAAGCGCTAATGGGGGAAAGATATGGTTAGTGTCTTGGAGGAGTTACTATCTCCCTCACACTTAGATTATCCACTTTCGGAGGTAAATCTGATGGTTACTAGTAAGAGGCATTTAATTTGGGCATCCATTAATAATCGTCTCGAATAGAATTGCACAAGGGAAAATTGAGGCATATAGCCCTATGAGTACCTAGATGTGTATAGTCTCGCAAGCGAGATTGAAGCAGATCTTCTCTACACAAAATCAAAGCATGTCCAAGGAATGATCATCATTGTTCCAAGGATAAAACCGATTAAGTCTTCCAATATTTTAATCTCAAGGAAGCATTTTGATTATAGTGAGATGAAAGGGTTGGCATCCACGTGTCCTCATTTGGGTCATTCCTAAGATATTTTTTCCTCAAGCGGCAGGCCCTCTAAAGATTTAAATCAAAAAAGAGGATTGGCGCCTTAAGAGTCTAAATTTATGATTCTCCACAAGGGAGAAGAGCATACTCTCCTATCCATGTTGTTTTATCCTACCAAACACATCAAGTAGAAGTTATTTTTAAGATGTATTACATGTGAGGTTCCTAGAATTCAATTAATGCAAAATAGAAAAACAAATGTTTGATCGGTTTTGTCTTAGGAAACCTACATTCACAATCGTCAATAGTTTTTTTTTTTTTTTTCCTTCTTTCTCAAGCATCCTGCATGAAAGTGTTTTATAATAAGAATCTTTGTCAAATGTTCTGTAGACCACTGTTAGGTTGTGAAGATCATAATACAACAAACAAAAAATGTGAAATCTTAGAAAAATCAAAGTAAAATATGTGTTGTTTAAAGTTCAGAATGACAGAAATTCATACGAGTATCCCCTTGTTACCATACGACTATATAGGTGTCCCCATATGAGCTTCAATTTTGAATCACACTACAATGTGAGAAAAATTGTATGAACCCATTTAGTCAAAGTGTGGCACAAATCCTAAGATCCAAAAAAAGAATAGTAAATAAAAAAGACACTAAAGAGGTATCTCGGTCATACGACCAAGACTGAGGACCTGTTGGTTGTCTGCCACTAATATTTCAGCTATAAGTTCACGTCGGGTTCAGCAGAATGTAGATGGGCCTAGGCACTTAACTTTCAATCAAGAGAGGTTAGTAGCACCGATTCAAAATGTAATCAATAAAATAACTACAAAGAATGATTCTATTAATAATAAAATAAGAAAAAACATTACAAGGGAAGACAAATAAATGCAAACCCCAATGCTTGAAGCTTCTATTGCTTCTCTCTACTCCTTCTAAAATGTTTCATGGATGGTGCTCGGTATGTTGGAAACATTTATGACTTGGGAGCATCGAGAAAATGAGATGAAAATTATAATGCTTCATACGAAAATCCTTCATAGTAATTGTGCACAAAGTTGGAGATTATAGAGAGACCGTCAAATGGTTGATAAGGATTGATTTTATAAAATATGGAAATGATTTGGACGAATGAGATTGATCCTAGAAACTTGAAATAGATGGTTGAGATCAATAAGAACTGAAGAATTTTAATCAGTAAACACACACTCTTAACTGAAGAGAAGAGGGAATGGTTTAGTCAACTAAAGAGTTGATTGTGAGTTATCTTTTTGAACTAGAGATAAGATGGAATGATTTAGGAAATCACAGAGGATGAACATGAGTTCCATTTTTGAACTGGAGAGAAGGTGGAGAAATTAATGCAATTACACAGAAAACAATTGGGTTTCCTAGCATTGGATTGACAAGTCCATAAGAAATACAAATCATCACTTTTGGGCACCAACAAACTGAGAGTGGGGGTATCTATACAAACATCAATAATAATTAGAATTCATATCTTAATAAACTTCACATCACCATTAATAATTATTTATGAAACAATAAAGCAAAAAGAAATGTTAACACAAGAATGCTAGATTTGTATGGAAAACCCAAACCTAGGAAAACCCATGGTGAGACCTATCTCATAACATATGTATAAATATATAATTGCAAAGAGTTAGGCTTGTTGCTAGATATCTCATTGCTCAAGACTTGCAACTAACATTCACTACCTTCAGAGAAAGATACAAAATAATCTACTCGAAGACTCGCTATCAACCAATAACATGAACTACACAAATGAAATAAGGATCTCCTAAAAAGAATCAACAACAAAACCCAGTCTTAAAATCTATTTCTTTGATTCTCAGACTACTATATATCTTCTTATCTTATTTCTCTTATTTTCTTTACACAATTCGCTCTTCCTCCTTTTCACTCTTTATAACACACTTAGGAACACCTCCACACATGAATTACATTCCTTAAATATAAGATATATCTTGAAAATCTGTATAACAAGTCGACCTCAACCAATAAAAATCATTATCACATAAAATAGATCATCTAAGCCCAAGATACACAAACTGGTCCACTCTAGGAGAAAGAGGGAACCCAAATATAGCTCAAAACAATCTCCTAAGATAGATCTAATGATTCGTACATCAAACACAACCATCTCCAAAATGTAACATGTGAATATGTAAAGTAAAGCTTGTAGAATGAACATGAGTTCCATTTTTGAACTGGAGAGAAGGGGGAGAAATTCATGAAATCACACAGATTGACCATGAGTTCCCTTTTTGGAACTAGAGAGAAGATTTGTTGATTATTTATTTGACTTTAGAAATTAAAATACTCATAAATGATATATATGAATTCTATTTTTATTTAAAATAGAATTAATAGTGAAATTAAATTAATTAAAAGAAATTAATTTAATTTGAAGAATAATTAAACAATTTTAAATATTTAAAATTAAAGTTTGCAAAATTGAATTTATTAACTAATAAAGATTAATTAATTAACATTTATTAATTAAATAAGATTAATCATTGAATTAATTTTGGAAAGATGATTAAATGATTAGAGGGTTGGATTTACAAGAAATAGATGATTTAATTAGTGATTAAGAAATCATTAATTAATAGAGGAAAATTAGTAAATAAATGCAAAGGCGCAAGTGTGTCAATTGTAGGGTGTCTACAATTTCAAGCAATGTTTAAAAGTGAAGCGTACAAAACTTGAATAGATTGTGCATAAATTTTAACCAATACCATGTTACTCTTCCTACACAAATAGAGAAATACATGCACACTACTACAAGGTAAGGTGTTTTAAGATAATTTTTTGAGGCAATAATCTAGTATTGTCTTAATTATGTCTTGTCTTTTCTTTTTTATTTATCTTATTAGTTTCTATTTTGATTTTAGTTGAAACACGAAAGTAATTTCATCCCACAAAGGATCCCTTATGTTTTGATGCAAAAGGTTGTCTTATTGACAACACTTTTTACAGACTTCACTTTTTTTAAGCTCTGCAAATATTCTCTTCAGCTCGCAAAAACTATAGGGTCCTCATTTTGGTTTTGGTAGGGATTTGTATTATCATTCTATACATGTTGCCTTTATGTCTCACCAGCATCATTGATAGCACAATGTGATTTATGTGGATTTATAAAGTATCTCACTTGCCCATTTTCAGTGAGTATTTTTTTCAACATGGATATATCATTGTTTTTTGTTGTGTTTTGAGCTTTAGATTTACTTCTTTAGATGAGATAAGGCAAGTGCGACTTCTAACAGTTATAGTAAAAATGGTGCAGTCGTCAAATAAAATGTAATAGAAAAAGAGAAAGGGAATTTTGTGCAAAAAAGGATACTTCAAATTGACGGGATATTAAATGTACTTAGATCATAAAGATCGATGAAATATAATGGGAAAAGAAATAAAATTAATTGTCTTATTGAAGAAAACACATTAATTGTGTTCAATGTACACCTACTACAGTATGAGGTAAATTTCTGGGCAAATAGATGTCTTTCCCTTATTTCATTGTAGAAACACTTGTTCATTCTAAAGAAAGTGTGTTTATCTTAGTGGGGTGAATGAGGCCCTCTAACAATGCCAATTTAACCATCCATGGAAAGATGAACTTAGCGGGGAAAATATTAAGTTACTTTTGATGTTTCCAGAGGTACAAAATTACTATTTTTTATGTAAGATCTTTGTATTTTGTATGCACTTTTCAATACCCTTTACAATTTATTTTTTCAGTTATATACTTTCTGAATGCCTTTTCCGGTGTCCATAACAACCACACTTTCATATCAGCTTAACTGGATAAATGATAAGTTGCTTATGGAAAATGTATTTTTACACAACATCTATGTATTTTGTGTCTTTTTTAATACCTTCTATAACAATGTTTTAGTTTTGTTTATTCTCTATGTCATTTTTAATACCCTTTGCAATTATATTTTTAGTTCTGTATAGTCAACTATGTTGTCAAAAAGGGATTAAAAGCTATTTCTCCTATTATCTTATTTTTGTATACTTTAAAAAAATATTCCTTGATTGTGAAGTGTTTATGTTTTGATTGTATGTGTGGTCATTGCAAAGATCTGGGTCCTATAAGTAAAAAAATGTGTTTCTTTATTTTTATTAATTATATTATCATAAAAAGTAAGCACTTGATTAATGTACTTTTTAAGGACTATTTTGTGCTCATTTTAGTAATTGGAATTTATAAGGACATTTAAATTAAAATATGGCTCCATTTTCTTCTCTTTCAGCTCTATCATGGTTAAAATCAAGGTCGACCCTTATTTCTAGGCGTGCTCCTCTATTTTCTTCTAAATTTTGAAATTATTTCTTGGCCTCATGGAGATGGATCATCTAACACTTTGAGATCTCTACGTAGAAGTTGAATGCGTTACATATCTCCTCCATTTTCTATTATAATTTGAGGCATGGGTTAAACTAGGTTTAAATGTTCTTGAATATTATAAGAACCACTTATTTCTCTAAAGAATTGAGCTTAGGAAGGGCACAAGGAAGGGTGCTAGAAAAAAATAGAAAAGATAGGGGAATTAGAGGCAAAGGTAGAGATAGTGTCGAAGCTTAACAAGAAGTTATAGCTAGGGTCAGTTTCTCACACAAAAGAGATGTGTGGATGATAAAAAAAAGATCATTTTATATCTTTTGAATTCTTAAGGAATATGCCAAAAAGAATATGTTGGATATTAATTAGATTGGGTCCCAATGAAGGATATTCTAGCTTTAAGTTAGTACAAGGGGCCAAAGTTTCTAACAAAGAGATCATACTCTTAGTGGAAAATTTAGGGCTTACATGCTATGCCACAATAGATGAGTTAATTAATCTAGGCTTGGGATTAAAACAAGAGTGTGAACCAGCTTATGTTG
This sequence comes from Thuja plicata, assembly GCA_018584345.1. Taxonomy (NCBI): domain Eukaryota; kingdom Viridiplantae; phylum Streptophyta; class Pinopsida; order Cupressales; family Cupressaceae; genus Thuja; species Thuja plicata. Next base: position 44,143 of record MU222903.1, read on the forward strand.
GAAGATTCAAAAAATCTAACCATGATAGAGGGGTGGTTTCCAAAAGCTAGAAAGTTTAGAATTAGACTCCTCAACGAAAGTGAAAATTTGAAAAGAATAATTTAGCTTAAAGTGATTTAAGAAGTGGTATAACATAATAAAAAACAAGGTATGAAATCTTTTATAACGAACCTCCAAGATAAAATATTTCATAAGGCCTTAAACCATTATCACCTAGATGTCGAAGAAGTCTTTATGATTGAAGCCTGTTTGGTGCTTGTTAACTTTCTCCTCTGCTCTTAGAAAGGTTATCACAACTTCCATGTGGCCAGCATTCATCTTTTTATTCATTTTAACACTCTCTTTTGGGATACCTACAATAAAAAAAAAATTCTTCGCTGTGAATTTAAAGAAGATGCCTCGAACAGTTACCACACCATTTTCCAAGAATTTGTAAATTCCATAGAAAGGACATTGATCAAATCCCTATATTGGCTCTATCTAAGGGTATATATTGTTCTCCAACATAATATTTGAGAGATCACTATCATTCTTAAAAAAAAAATTATGATCTTTAAGTTTAATTTTAACAAAATCCCCTCAAATTCTATAAATATAATCACATAACACGAAAAAAGAGAACCAAAGTCAAAGGAAGAAGATGATAGTTATAATTTATAATAATCTAGGAGGATGAAAAAATGTACCTAGAGATTTTTAAAACTATACAAGGGTAGGCTATGCATATGTACTTTTCCAACAAACTATTTTTAGTAACAGCCCTATTTAGTATGTTTGCTATATTTAGAAGCCATTTATAAATTTAGCCAGTGATTCCTTATAATATTTCGATGACAAGAAGAATATTTCAATGACCTAATTTTTTTCCTGACAAAGGTTTTTTTTTCCCAGCAACGAAAAATGTTTTTGGAATATTCCATGACAGGTTGATGAACATCAAATTTTTTCCCATGTTTTTCTGTTGACCAATTTTACTAGAAATCCAACAAAGAGAAGTTGTTGGGTTTTTCCCATAACTTTCTCATACAAGCTCAAAATTGGGAAAACAAGATAACATTGGAAAGTTGATTCTAGTGGTACAATATAAATCTGGTGGTGGTTTGATGAGATTGTGCACCATTATTTCATACTAGTGCTCTAAATTTTGGGTTCTTTTTATGCTTAGAGCCTATTGGTGCTCAAATCAACAGATTGGATTTCCTATGAACTTTCCAATCTAATTCTTGGAAACCCAATTGATTTGGCCAACTAACAAGTCACAACCAAGGCAAGGTTGGAAATTCTGCAATTCTGGCTCTGCAAAACCAAGGTTGGTAGGCCTATACCTTAAACTTATGCTTCAAGTCTTAAAGATTTTTATAGCAGATGAGAAAAACCTCAAACTCCTTTCTCAAGTATGGCAAGGAACTTGAAATAAATATAACTAAAAGAAATATATCATAATTTGTAAACTGAAATACTTTAAATAATTGAAAGAATGTTTACTAAATGTGTATGTAATTTGAAATGAACAGATAGATAAGATATCACAAAACTATAAATAATGAACTGAATAACTATAATCCAAATAATGATTAGAACAGTGCCTTATTCTAGCATGGGCAATAGAGTCAAGATCATTCCAATCTTATGTTCAACCTCAAAGACATTTTTACAAGAAAACTTATCACTTCAAAGGTGTTATGGAATGTACATGCAACCTAAGAAAAATTCAAAGATATTTCAAAAGGGTAATACTTCTTAGATGACAGATCAATTGACTAAGGCCTCAATCAACAGAATTTAACAATGCAAAATGAATAAACCAATTGAAAATATAGACTATGAATCAAATCAGGAAGCATGCACATCAAACTATCACTTTGAAGAAGTTCTATTGGTTTATCCGAGGGACTAATTGTAAAATGATAATGAAACAATTGCATACATGAAGAAAAAGGACTTATCTTTATTGATTATGAAAATAGTACAATAGAGTTCACATTTGTAGTTATTGATCCATCTAATCCATCTATCAAAATTGTATTATTGTTGTCTTGTCTTGTCTTTACATTTTACATTATGTATATATATGTGTGTGTGTGTGTGTGTGTGTGTGTGTGTGTGTGTTTGAGTGGCTTTCACACCTCTTTAGGGTGAAAAGACACAACTCTTATTACAAATTATTTTGAAAAAACAATAAACTAACTAAA
>MU222903.1:49098-62217 GCA_018584345.1 Thuja plicata
GAGACAGTTTTACAAGAAAACTTATCACTTCAAAGGTGTTATGGAATGTACATGCAACCTAAAACAAATTCAAAGATATTTCAAAAGGGTAATACTTCTCAGATGACAAATCAATTGACTAAGGCCTTAATCAACAGAATTTAACCATGCAAAATGAGAAAACCAATTGAAAATATAGACTATGAATCAAACCAGGAAGCATGCACATCAAACTATCACTTTGAAGAAGCTCTATTGGTTTATCCGAGGGACTAATTGTAAAATGATAATGAAACAATTGCATACATGAAGAAAAAGGACTTATCTTTATTGATTATGAAAATAATACAAGAGAGTTCACATTTGCAGTTATTGATCCATCTAATCCATCTATCAAAATTGTATTATTGTTGTCTTGTCTTTTATTTACATTTTACATTATGTGTGTGTGTGTGTGTGTGTGTGTGTGTGTGTGTGTGTGTGTGTGTGTGTGTTTGAGTGGCTTTCACACCTCTTTAGGGTGAAAAGACACAACTCTTATTCCTAACTTTCAGATTTGTCTTTGGTCAAAAATCCAAAACACCTCATGAGAAACTAATATTTCTGTTGGAGATAGGAAATTTGATTTTCCGAACTGGGTCATTTTTAGATTTTTAAAATTCGACAATCTATATCCTCTGTCGAAATCATCTTTGTAGCAGGTCTAAATTCCAGCATTTTCTGAAGGCTTTGATTAGTTAGTTCTATTTATTTGTGTCATAAAGATTCCTTCCTTTGATTTTTTTTAGTGTGGAGAAACACGCTTCTTGATAATGGATTGGGACTTATAAATTATCAAAATTTAGGGTACCACCAGAGCCATCTCTTGAGAAAATAGGCTCTATTTTCTAACTTCTGCACATTGTTGGAAAGTTCTTAGAATCCTCTACAATACAAATATTTGGTCTTTGTTTTCATAGTTTTGATCATGTATACATTATATTCCAAGAATTATTTACTCTGATATTTTCTAACTATCCAGTTGTAGAAGGGTTTTTGTATCTTATGGTGGGGGGTTTCTCTTGTAGATATTTAGTATGGCCAATTCCACTCTATCTCCTTATCCTTCTTAGTCTAGTGAGTCTTCCTCCAAGAAAAAGTGGAATAATTCAGGTGATCATTGTAGTTTCTTGTGGCAAGGAAGGTCATCCAGTTTCCAAGTGGTGGAAGTGATTAGAGGGTTTAGAGCAGGCCATGAAGCAACATCATATTTCAGCTCCTTATTCTTATTCATCTCAGAAAGACAAAGGTCATGGTCATTTCACATGGTCCTTTCCTTCATCTGTTTCTTAGTGACAAATTTTTAGTGGAATTTCCAAGCCTAACCTTTGTTAGCATTATAGGGGGTTTCTATTGTTTGATCTAATAATTCCTTGGTTCCGCAGTTGATCAGTTCTTTGGACTATTGGCACGTGTATTCTTGCATCTTTGAGTAGTTTTGTTTGGTTCACTCGTATAGATTTATGTGTTATCTTCATCTTTGACTAATAGATGTTTTGTCTTTGTTTTCCATCTTCTCATTGTTCAAGTAGTGTCCTTGGGAGAACTCATGTAGATTATTATCTTTTGTATCTTTAGGTGATAGATTTTTTGTCTTTGTTTCTCATCCACTCATTGTTTGAGTAGTGTTGTTGGGGTATATCATACGAATTGATCTTCATAATCATCTTAGTTTCAAATAAGGTTCTTCATTGAGCACTATGACAGTTATCATTTGATAGGTGTCCAAACTTTTCTTGTAGTTGTTTCCTAGAGGAGTTTCTTCTGCACTTCATGTAGTTGCATGTCTCACTTTTGGAGAGGGGGATTTTCCCATGTGGTTTTCCTCATTTTTATCTACTTTGAGATATTTTCAATGTACATTGGTACCTAATAAAACCTTTGTTGTTGAGACTCATTCATGTATTTCACACGTAGAGTTTTTTTTGTCTCCTTAAGTTTTACTTTAGGGGGTGTTAGAGCATGCATATTAGTTTCTTTAGGCACACTTTCTTATGTTCCTTTAATTAACTATGCACATGCTAGAGAGTATTCTTATATATATTATTATACATAATTAAAGCACATTCATGCTCTAGCTTAAGTTCACTTAGTGAGTCTAATTTTTGCTCAATCTAATTTAGTTAGGCTTTAGTTTGCACATTGTTCATGTCATGAACGTCTAATTTTCATATCTTCGCTTTAGTTTTCTAATTTTAAATTAAGTTAGCTTTTCTATTTTTAGATCTATTGCATTCTATAAAAGAAATTGATCTCTTCATTGTAATTCATCCTGTGATATGTGATCTTGCAAATTGTAATCCTTTTGCTTTTGAGGAATATAGAAATTATTCTCTTGCTACCCTTTGTTGTGGTAGGTGTTTTCATTTGTTTTTTGATCCTAGGTGCTTGTGTTGCAAACTTCAACAGTAAATGTGTGAACACATGTAAATGTTTGATTCCCTAATTGATGTATAAAAGTGTAGCTTTAAGACACATTTTTATAGAGAATTGAACTAAAGGAGTTTTCATAATGTAATTTTAATGTTATACTTAACTTTTATTGGTCGTATAAGATGGTAAACATGTGACATTGCAATTTGTCATAGATTAAGGATTTGCAAATTACTCTTAGTATTATCTTGTGTTCATAATGAAGACACTAATGAATATGGACTTATAATTTCTTAGTCCTTAGTCCTTCCTATATTCTCAGAGCTCTTATACAAAATCAATAATTACTTAATTTTATTTGAGTTTTACATATCATGGATTCCTTTATTTATGTGTGAAGAGTAACATGGTATATGTCAAAATGTATGCCCAACCTACTCAATTTTGTATGCTTCACTTTTAAAGTTGATTTATAATCAACAATATAAAAGAATTAAAAAATTATAAAGAGAATGTGTATTAAGAGAAGGCCTATATTGGTTTTATTTTGACATATTAATGAAGAGCTCAATTCCTCATACTGTGGTCACCATGTTGGAGCAAACTTTCAATTAGTTGCTATCATTCATTTAACTTTGAAATTTTAACTCTGCTATTGAAAATAGACCAATCACTAACCTAAAACCTATTAATATAAATTTCTTGTGTCATTTCAATAATGGTATTCTTTACATATTCTACATACTTTTTTTGAATATAAATATACTAGTAATAACAACTCTCTCAAACCATTTTTTTGTAGACGCAGAACCACTTGATGTGCAAGGATGTTGAAGGAATGTATTATTGTCATCATCTTCTACTTGATCTACCAACACATTTAAAGACCTCATAATTTTTGGCACACAATATTCCATCTTACCTTCCAATATCTTCACCACTTCACTCATGCATTGCCTTTGATTTTATTTGTCTTGAGTACAAAGTCCCCCAACCACAACGACTCTTCTCACCTCTTCGATATTCATCTCACTTTCTATCCTCACATCCACAATGCACATTATGTTTCCCCTCTCAATTTGAGATGAAGACCATGTAGGAAAATACAACCAGCTCTCCTAAACCTTCAAGTCCAAATTTCTATGACAGGATATAATTTACAACAACATCATACAAAAATATTCAAATGAACCATGTCATCAACCTACACATTGCCATATTCAATCCCTTCTAGATTGGAAAATATGTTATCATTAAGTAGTCCTCAATAACATCATAACATTCCTCCATCTTTAACTTATCCATTTCTATTGCATCAACTTATTCATCCCTCCATAATGTCATACGCATTGCTAGACATTAGGGGCAAACAAATATGTACTTTTTTTTATCGGTAATAGTTATATTTTATTAATAAATTTTTCAAAGTACATCCTTGGAATCCTCTACAAAAATCCTTTGACTACACACAGTTACAAATAGAACTACTCATATCCATCTATCAGACCTATCATATCAGAAGCCTCTTACATAGGCAAAAAGGCTATGAACAACCATTACAATAGTCGAAAATTCAAGTTTGTGATGAAACCAATACTACAATAATTGCATACTAGTCCTATACATAATAATCCCATATTTTGACAGAGGAATACAAGTAAAAAAATGAAGATGAGACCTCATACCAAACCACCATCCATAATGCACTCATTTTTCATTTTCTCTATGTTACAGATCTCTGTCACCAAACTTGAGCCTTTTGGGACCAACACTCCACCTTTTCCATTATGTTGTATGTCCCTCTATCAAAATGGATGATTCCCAACTACCTTCCTCACAATTTGCTTCCTCGGCAACTGCTGCCACACCCTATCAGCTTCCTCAACATCTTTCATTCTGACATAGGCTTCAAGCATATTCCATGCATCACCACGTGCAATAACTCTAAACTTCTTCCTCTGAGACATACTCCAAAATAGGAATTGTTACATTTCCTCAATCGAGTCCACCAAGAGTCTCCAACCTTCTTCGACCACCACAACACCCTTCCCAAGATTAGCATAAGATAGGATGGGGACCATTCCATCCATCCACTCTTCCTTCAACGCCGCCCTCATAATCCATAGAGTGCCTTTTCTGCTACCCAATTGCATTGCCCATGCCATGAACATGGATGAGCTATCAATATTAAATATATAGTGATAATCATTCTACATAAATTTATTCCTGAATAAAGCTTCCACAAGCTACAAGAACTTGACATCTTTGAAGTGACAGATGTGCCTCAACATTATCGAAGAACCACCCTATTCATTCTAGCCACTCACCTTCAATATCTCTAAAGTCTTCCAACACTTCTCCCTCCTCCCCTTCCATTATTCTTACCCAAACCTTCAAAATCATATCTACCTCTATGTTCCCTTCTCGTCTAATGTTAGTAACCTTATAAACCTCAAATTCTCCAAGAAGTTTATAAATGGTCTTGATATATTTATTTAGATGTCATGTCTAAGCTGCGCCATTAAAAATTTCCATGACTATAATTTGTGAATCACCCTCAAGATGAAGTTGTCTTACCTTCAATTGTCTCACTTTTTGAATAGCATAGAGGGGAGCCTGAGCTTTCGCCTCATTATTTGAACCATCTAAAATTTTCTTGGCTCATATTGTCAAGGAGTTAGCAGTGATATCTCTTATAATACATTAAGCTCCACACTGATTGGGGTTCCCTTTTGGAGCCCCATTAAATTTTGTCTTAACCTAACCTCTCTCTTGTGGAGACCATCTCACCAAATCAATACTCATAGAAGGGGCATCCCTATGAAGCCCCTGAATAGGTCAAAACTTGAAGAGAGGCCACTTGGGCTAGAGTTCTTTATCTAACTTGGTGAATGGTATATTTGTAGGATTGATTCTCACTGCCAAATTAATTACCAATTCATAAATATCTCACTCTAATCTCACCAAAAACCTGTCCTCTCCCTCCATCTTGTGTTGAAAAATCCTTCGATTACATGTGCTCCTTCAATAGTTCACATATAACTATAAAAGGAGAGACATGACAAACTCCACTGAAAACAAATTTATACCTCAAAATTTACCAATAATGACCCCATTCTCTAAGTGTTCTTGACAGAGAGCAATGGAGATTCAATATCTCCCATACAAACTTCCAACATTGCTGAGAAAATTCATAGTTCATGAAGAGATGGTCCAGTGTTTCCCTTTCATTATTACAAATAACATTTGAAAGGTCCTAAGAAACAAATTTTCATCATATTCTCTCCTATTAGCACCCTGCCTCTGAGATCCAGCCACAAAAAGGCCCACTCATTTGGAAAAGTATGTTTGTTCCAATATAGCTTCCCTAGCCATCCATCCAATCTATCTTCTCTTACAATTAGTGAATATCCCAAATTAATAGAGTACTCATCATTCTTAGCACCACACCAAATTAAATCATCCTAATTTCCATAATAAATAGTGGTCTTTGAGCTAATAAATATTGCAGCTGCTACTTTTGGTCCTCACTTACTAATAATCCATCCACACCCTTCTAATTCCATTTAATACCCTCCCTAATTTTGCATTCTTCTATGTAGTCTCTGACAAAAACTCCATGTTTCCTTTTTGTAGCTCATCTAATTTTTGCAAGGTCAAAATGCTCTTCCAAGATTTCTCTTCCATCCCAAGAATCAACCCATAACTTATCTCTATTATCATTCCCTACCAGCCAAAAAATGTGGTTACTAATAACTGGCCTACAATCTAGAATAAAATTCTACAAGGAATATCCCCTTGAAGGATCATAAATAGTCAAGATGCAGGACTTACCATCATTGTAAAGATATTTGGCTCTCATAATTCTTACCCATTTCTAATTGAGGTTTCTAACCATCATCCACACTAGTTTACCCCCCATTGCTTCATTATGGAATCTCCAACCCATCAAATCTGCCCCCGTGATTCCTTAGATTTACATACATGTTCCTAGGACAAAAGTGGAATCTTATCATGGTCCTACTTTCTATTCTAGATAAATCTACCCATCTTTTTCTCTAGAACCTTAATAACTTTTAGAGGAATCTTTAATAAAGACATGTAAAATAGAGGAATAGAAAAATTATCATCTTCAACATTAAGATTCTCCCTACCAAGCTTAGCCACTTACTCTTTCAACCTTCCAAATTGTTGAATAAATAATCTATAAGCTCATGTCATTAATCTTCCTTATTATCCTCGCCAAATAGAGGAATGCCATGAATTTTTCCTAGAAAAAACCCATGTTGAATGCCAAAAATGGTTGCAATCTCCCTCTTAATATCTTGATGAGTGTGGAAAAAATAAATTACCAACTTGCTCCAATATATATGTCACCCTAAAGATGCACTTTACTTGTCCAAGAATTTCTTGATCACACAGGTCTCCCTTGATATTTCTTCCACTGTAAAAATTGTTTTATGAGTAGACTATTGGCGGGTGGAAGGCTCAACCTTCTATGCTATGGTGACACCTTTCCATTTTCCATCCATTGTACGCTTTGTGATTAATCTCCCAAGAGCCTCCACTATAACAATGAAGAGAAATGGAGAGAGGGCCTCCCACTACCTCAAACCTCTATTCATTTCAAATTTAACCCTATAGACTACCATTAACTATGATAGAGGCTCTATGATTCCCAATTAATCTAGCCACCCAACCATTCCATCTCTTACAAAAAAGAGAAATTTCTCAAGACTCAGAAGAAAATCTCTATTAACTCTATCGTAAGCTTTCTTCACATCCAACTTTAAAAACATGGCACTCTAATTACCTACTCTGATCAAGTGGATAACCTTATGTGCAAAGATCACACCTTCAAATATTAACCTTTTTGGTGTAAACCCACTCTGTTCCTCTGAAATGATTGTATCTAGTACGCATTTCAGCCTACTAGCAATGACTTTGGAAATAAGTTTGTAAATTGAGTTGCACAAAGAGATGGGCCTATAATATTCAAAATTTTTGACATTCTTTTTCTTAGGAATGAGCGTGATCAAGGTGTTACTAAAATCCTTGAGCACAAAACCAACCTACCTAGTCTCCTCTACAATCTCCCAAAGTTCTTGCTTATTAACATCTCATAAATTTTATTAAAAAAAAAATACTAAAACCCATTCGGGCTTGGTGCCTTATCCTCTTTCATCCAAAAAATAATTTCCCTTACTTCCTTTAAGCTAAATGGTTCCATCAAAAAAAAATTCCTCCTCTTTGACTAAGCTGGGGATAACATTTAGGATCTCATCCTCATATGAACTATCATAGGGATCCATCGACCCTAGCTGCTTGAAAAAATGTACAACCTCCTTATTTATGTCATCCATGTTTGAAATTAACTACCTTTCCCATCCATAATAGTAGAGATACTATTGATAGACCTTCTAGTCATCACTGAGAAGTAGAAGAACTTGGTTTTACAGTCTCCATCCTTTAGCCAAGTCTCCCTATATTTTTATCGCCAGTAGATCTCCTCTCTTCTCAATATCTCAGTATACTTGGCCTTTGCATCCTTCTCCTTCTAGAAGTCAACTAAATTCATTCCATCCTGGATAAATTTTTTACTGAGAGCTTCAAGATGGCGTTCCGAAACTCCCTTTTCTTGAAACAAAACTTTGAAATGTTGCATATTCTAGGTCTTGAGGTTACCATTAATAAACTACAATTTTTTGAAGACAATTAAACTCTTATTAACTTTAATTGGAGGTGCTAACTTTCACCAATCCCACACCATCTCCATAAATTCTTCCTCCCTAAACCACATCTTCTCGATCTTAAATAGACACCTGATAGACACATAATCTTTCTACAAATTCAAAAGCACAAGATAATGGTTTGACCCTATGAATGCGATAATATTAGACTCAAAAAAACATCCAATTATTCCAACACACCTGTAACAAAAAACCTATCAACCTTCTCTGCAATGCCACTGAACCCATGTCTTCTATTTGTCCATGTAAAAGATCCTTCAACAGTCTTAATCTCCCATAACCCATTGCTAGAAACAAAAGGCTTGAAATTCCCATTATACACCACTGAGTTTTTCCTTATCTCCCTTCTTTTCACTAATTTCTAGTGTAGCATTGAAATCTCCCCCAATAATGAAATCTTTTTGAATCCTACTATTCAACAAACTCAAAATCTCCTCTGAACCCCTTATTTTGTCATTAGTGCACTTGTAGGGCCATAAACATTAATCAGAAACACTACTTTCTGTAAATGAAGAAACTTTACACTAACAACCTACCAACTAGAACTATCCAGGTCCTCAGAAACAACTTTAGAGTGAGTGTTCCAAAGAATCCCAAGATTTCCAAAAATACCAGTAGAGATTAAAAAGGTACCCTTCCTAGATCTTTCACTATAAAACATGTTCTCACCTTCCTCCCTTTAAATTTTATTTTCCTCCAAACAAACAATATCTAGCCTCTCTTGATCAAAACATCACTTGATCAAGAGATGTTTATTAGGGACATTGCAGCCCCTGGCATTCAATGTAAAGAGCTTCATGGCTTCTAAAGAGATAAAAATTCTCTCCCAGATCTAATTTTGGTCGGATCCTTCATGTTACCAGCCATTTCCAGCAAATCTTGAGTCGATTTCCTTCTCCTGGTCTTCTTTGTTCCATTATTTGGCTTCTTCAGCTTCACTTTTGTTTGACTAATAGTCCTCTTATCTGGAATGCTCAACTGACTAGATACTCCAAGCACATCCTCCTATGCATCAGAGTGATTCAATATAATATCTTTGAGTCCTTCATTTTGATGGTCATTCTCTTTCACTAGAGACATCTGAATATCTTTAAAGACCTCTTCTAAAGCCTCAAAATCCCCATTCTCATCAATTCCTTTCCCTCCCTCACCTACTAAAGTGCCCTGATTATTTTATGTCATGAATCCTCTTTCCTCATCACTATCCTCTGCTCAATTTGCCTACATTTCTTTGTTGTTTTCCCCCTCATTAACTGTGTCATCAAACAACATTGTCCCTACCTCCACTTACATTTCTTGGTTGCTCGAAGCTACAACCTCCTAATTAGAAGTGCTATGTGTATCATCCTTAGACCATATATTTATAGTTTCAACACTTTTCAAACCCACAACATTACTGTAATCCTCCATTGGCTGTCTCCAAGCCCCAACAGTCTCTACCTCATTAATTCGAATAGAAAAATTGACATTTTCCTCCATCGTATCCTTATCATTTTCTTCCCTAGTCATCTCCATTATCTTATCCTCTAATGGGTTCTACTTCATACATTTGGCTTTTTGGCCCGCTATGCATTCATTTGTAGTGTGACCCCACTCTTTACATTTTTTTACATTGATCTATTATTTCTTTGATCTCTAGCTCCTACAGGCACACCCCCTTGTTGGACCATATTTCAATGGCATATGGTAATGGCGGGTGAGGATTCCAAGCAATGAAAATTAGAGCATACATATTGTGGTCAATTTTTTCTATAGCTTCATCCGACTTTAGAAACCTTCCCAACTTATCCCCTATCAATCGAAGGGTGTCTTTATTCCAATACTCATGTGGAAATTTTTATAGATGGACCCATACTGGAGCCTCCTTAATCTTGACCTACATTGGGTTAAAGTTGGGCGTCTAGTCTTTGATGAAGAAACTAATCTCATCCATTATGAAACGACCAATATTGAGCACCCACTGCTTTTCTCTAGTGCTCCAGTGACCACCAGGTAATAACTATTTGGTAGAGATTTTAAGATATAGTGTTGGCCCCATTATTTGTAACACCATTTCCCAACCCTGATACCCCATTTCATATAAAATCCCTTTCCTTATAGATGTTGACCTACGATTTTCACCCATCATTTTTTACCCTAACTTTGAGAACGTGATTATCCACCATAGGAAACATTTCCTTGGGGACTTGGTTAGGTACAAAAGGATTCTTAGGCCTCCATTCTTTCCCTTCCAACCTATTAAAGTCTTTCATAATCCCTTGGAAAAAATTGTAAATTCATCTATGGTTGCTTGTGTTGGCTTTTCTTTTGCTTTTTGTTTGAAAAACTTCTGGAGCCCTCTTGTGCCCTCATTTTGTCTTCCCGCCCAAACTCTCCTAGGCGGTTTCCAATCTTTCCATGGTGATCTACTGCCCCTGTAGCCATTCTTACTGAAACCCTAATATCCATCATATCATCCATGAAACCCTGGTCTCCTATCCCGCTTAGACATAGTCGATAACACATTTATCTAGAAATAAATATGATCTTGCTTGAGATTCAATGATCAATAAAACATTCATAAAAAACTTTAAAAAGTCCTAAAAAATACCAAAATAATAAATATTACAAAAAAATAAAAACATTTTCAAAAATTCCAAAAATCTAAATATTATAAAAAAAAAATCTAAAAATATCGAAATGATTTTAAAAAGTAAAAAAATTCCAAAAAAAGAACCCCAAAAATTCATAAAACTGATCTAAACTCTAAAAACATATCAAATAAATGGTCTCCAAGACACAAACATTTTGAACAAACAAAATCAATATATTTGCGCTTAACAAAATCATGTATCAACAGACAATCTATCAAACTAGGCCTTTTTAATTATTTTTTTCAGCACTTTTTATATTTTTATGAATGTTTTATTGATCATTGATTCTCAAGGAAGATCATATTTGTTTATCTCTGCTGTCTAGCGAGGACTATGACATTATGAAAGAACAAATGAACTCATAGAATAGAAATGGATAAATGAAGAGGGAGGAATCTTACAAGATTTATAAGGACTACTTCATGGTAACTTATTTTCCAAGCTAAGGGATTGGATATGGCAATGTAGGCTAGTAACATGGTTCATTTGAATATAATGTAATGGGTTCCACCTTGGGAGAGATAGGAAGGCCTGATATCCCCTCTGGAGCCAACTATTGAGTTCGTCTTGTGGTGTCAGTACATGACTGAAATCTTTGTCCATCAACTTTGCCAAGCCAAAATCAACTATCTTTGGGCTAAAGTTGTCATCCAGAAGAATATTTTTAGGCTTAATATCGCAATGCATGATTTGATCTTGGAATTACTCATGGAGATAAACTATTCCAACACCTTCTCTACATAGAAGAGAGGAATTTAGAGAGCCATTGGGCTTGTCGGCATACACAAGCATCCTTCGAGACCCTTCTACATAGAATCCACAAAGCCTTACCAAATTCACATGTTGTATTCTCCTGATCGTGTTTGTTTCTGCTCGGAATTGTTTTTATGTTTATTATAGATCTTAACCGCCACAAGAATGTTGTATGATAGAGTTCCTTTGAACATAGAGTTGAATGCACCACTTCCTAGCTTACGCTTAAAATTCTCAGTTGTAATTCACAGCTCTTTGTAAGTGAACATTTTGAGCATTATTGGGGCATCCTCTTCTACATTTCTCTTCGATTGTCTTGAAATTTTCAACAAAATAAATGTGGCCACTTGAAGAGAGATAAAACTCTAGAGCAAGCCACAACAAAAAGAAGTAAAATGTAAAGTACAAGGGCTTTCTTGCTTCCCTTTGATATTGAGTGCGGGAACTCAGAAGCAGCCAACCTAACGAAGATTGATTGGTCGTCAGATGAAACACTCATTTTGGATAAATCCCCAAACTAGAGTCTATAGACTGGTAATTTAGGAAAATTGAATTCAGATCAAAAAAACCGAAAGCAAAGGTTGTTCAAGAGAAATAGTTGAGACAAGCAGTCCTCCATCCTTGCATTATTGACTCATTTTTGTAGGTGATGGATTATTCTTCAGGAAAAATTTTGTTCTTAAATTCCAAGAAGGTGTCAGTACTGCCTTCTATTTCTAAGCATTGCAGGGGTCTTCGCTGCATACACCCACTTGACCACCAACTTTGAGTCTCACGGCTGGGCGTTTGTAACCTTCAACACAACAACACACTTCATTTGCATTGCACAATCCATTTTCCCTGCATATATCTCACTCACTTCATTGACCTCCATACATCGACCACGCCTGAGTCCAACTCCATCATCCATCAAATCCCAAGATTCTGCATAGGTTCATTATTTTTATCCTGGATAAAAGCCAGACATATATCACTAGTAATACATATATGAAGTGAATTGGCAGGGTATTAAGAAAATAAATGTGTATGATCAAATTATTGTTGGACATGTGTCAATTTTGAATTAATTGTTGTTCATTCACTTAGATTAAGCTTATAGATCATTTAATGGTTTAAATTCAATTTCTTAAGTTGCAAACATCTTTGAAATTCACAAAAACTGAATAAAAAGTTATACAAAAGTACATGGACTCTATTTACCTCCTTCCACCCATCTTCCCTTCTTGGCCTCTCTCAATTTATCTATCCTTTCTTTCTCTCTCCCTCTTTCTCTCTCCATCTCTCTACCTTTCTCTCCCTCTCATAAAACTCTTAAATTTCTCTCTGCCTCTTTCTCTCTCCATCTCTCTACCTTTTTCTCCCTCTCATAAAACTCCTAAATTTATTTGATGTATTTGAAAGAGTATATGCTACTCATAGATTCACCTTCAAATTATCTCTTTTTCTATACAGTTTCTTCTCCCACTATCTCATTTCTATCTAATTGTTTTAGCTCTTGAAACAAACCCAAATCAACACATATTCTTACATACATCTATCCCTTTCTTAGAACTATGTTATAAGCTCCTTCTCAAATCACACCATGTCGGTTG
>MU222904.1:0-13712 GCA_018584345.1 Thuja plicata
GGCATAAAATACAGCTTTGGTGGTCTTGAAAATATCCAACATTTTCTACAAAGTCCTACATTTGTTTCACTCTTGAAGGGTAGTTAGAGTTTCAATCCTACCTTCTCACCTAGATGAATATAATTTTAAAATTTAAAAACAATTTATAATTTATTATATAGAAATAATTCAAAGAATATAATCTTAAAATTACAATAATCATGAATTACTTTTAAAATGAGTTTATTATTATACTTTATTACTATGATTCCCTCTTTTTATATCTCTCCATCTCTCAAGTTCCCTCTACCTCTCTATATATTGACTTACATATGCTCTCTTCTACCCTCACTCCCCCTCTTCCATTTGAACATTTTGATATATGTTAACTATTTGGGTACATTTCAGTTCTAGGTTTTAAAGCTTCTTTGTAATTACAACGAGTCACGTTGTTCGACACAACCATCTCCACATCATGCCATGTGCTTCTCATGGCCTCACAATACTCCATCTATGTATCACACATCAAATCTCTCTTTGTAACCCCCACGAGAAATGGGGTTTCTTCTCACTTAATTATATCGATAAGAAGTGTGATGCTTATTATGGTTCCTTTGTTGTTGGCTATGTCAAGAGACAAACACAATTTATATAATTAAAATTAATTTATATTTTACTTATATTATTTATTCCTTAAAATAATTAACATTAAAATTAATAGTAAATAAATGAAAGATATATTATTATTTGATTAATGTATCTATAAATAATTTATAGAAATATTAAAATAATAATATAGATCTAATTATATGATTTGTTATTTAAATTGTTTAGCAATAAGGTTATGTTATGCTTGAAATATGGAGAGAGGAAGATATCTAGAAGGAGATAAAGCAATAGAAAGAGGTAGATGTTAGCATATTGGTAAAGCTAGAAGATGATTGTGTTGGCATTGATGTCAACATAGGAGAGGGATTGATCAGAGAAAGTGATCATAAGAGTTATTTGCTTATTGCTAACTTAACTATTGCAAGTTAGCCAGTGGAGAAGAATGCTAAAAGGTCTGGTGAGAAGTGGATATTGCAGAGATGAAGTCACTCTCTTAGAGGAAGGATGATGAAGGTGTTTACTCAGTTCCCCCAAAGTTGTAGAAGGTTTCATCATTATTTGGATAGGCAACCAGGTTACAGAAGGTGACGAGGAGATAAAGTGACAAACAGTGTCAATAGGAAGACATAAAAAGGTTTGGTATGGACAATCAGGTTGGAATTTATTGGATTGAGCCTAGGAGCATGTTTGAGACAAACTCAAGTGTCTTCAAATCAATGATTTTGTACTTCAGAGGTTAGCATAGCATATTTTTATTGTCTCAGAGTCTTAGTGACAGTGTTCTTGAGGTCCAATGGAAAAAGGGTTGGCTCTAACAACACGCTTGTAAAATCAAATGTCAAATTTATTCTCCACTCTGACTGCTTTAGTGTGGATTTTCCCATGCCATACGCTTGCAGGTTCCCCATTGAAAATACTCTCCAGAAGAAATCACATTCTTCATTGTCATTGCCATCTGAAATCTGTTTAGCTTAAAGTATCAAAGTGAAATGAAAAATCTGAAATCCTTATATTTGAGGCACTGGAAATAGAGAAATCGATGAAAAAAAAACTTGATTCCTAAAACTTGGAGTAGCATAAACCCATAATTTTAAATAGATTGAGCTAGAAAGATGTAATCCTCAAGGCTTGAATAACTTCTTGAAAAGCCCCACAAAATCCTTGATTTTGAAGCCAAAATCCACTCTCCCATCAAAACCCCAAAATTCCCTTGGTTGACGTTAAAATCATCATCACCTACCCTGATTTTTTTTCTCTTTTCAACCAAATGAAATCCAATTTGCTAATTCCCTCAAAAGGGCTTCATTGATCAACTTAATCTAATAAAAGGAAATGTAATGACCCTTACTATAAAGGCCACTAAAAACTGCTATTGCTCGACTATGATTACATCAAACACTTGGCATGCACTGAATTGTCTTGTTTGCAATTATGTGTTTCAATGTGATAGTTGTTTTGAGCATCAAGTACAATTGAGATAACAATACCAATAATGAAAAGTAACAATGAAACTCCAAATACTAATGCAAAGACTTCTATGCCAATGTATCATGGACTTCCCAAATTCTGATTGCAATGTTCAGTAGACTTATTTTCTAGAAATGTATGACTGTTACAAACTCTTACATATGAACACTGAATTAAGTCAAGGGAATGTATGAACTGTTTCACATGAACAAGACCTTGAAATGCACCCTTTTGCTATATCAAACCAACTGCTAAAATAGCAATGTCTGATTACAATTACAATGATAACAGAGACTGATTACAATACTAAAGTATGACATGGATTGTATAGACTATCACTCATTAGCAATGAACTTGACCAACTTTGCAATGCACCTTTATGTCTATAACAATCTGATTACAATGACGATAACCAGTGACTGATTATAACAAATTTTGGACTGATACACAGTGATTGTATACATGCAATTTTATTCAATTTTAGCAACAAAATGTCAACACCAAACAATGTATAAAAACATGGAAATGATGCACCAGTTGTTGATCAAATTGTTGATGAAGTACGCTGACGAAGACACCTCTATTGCACCCCAAACTGTCCTTGAATGTTGCTGCTGTGTCAGACCTGGTACAGGCTAAACATGAGCCGTACAGTATGGCACTGGCATAAAATAATATGCAGGATTTTGAGCCCCCAAAAACATATAATCAGGACCGCCAATGATGTATTAATATTCCCTCAAATGCATAAAAATAATCTCCAGGTAGATAGAAAGATATGAACAAAATTCTGAATCCAAGCCCTGGTATGAACTGACTGAAAATGTGCCAAAATAACCTCCAAGCTTCACCAAAAGGATTCACCAATACAAATGATGAATTCAAACCCTTATTCTCAACAAAAACAAACCCTTACATCAATTATCAATGGAGTCCAACATGAAATGACTGAGTACCATCTCCAATCTTGCAACCCTTCAGTAGATATTTCACTACCTCAGTTATGCTAATCTAGGGGAGTTATCATTCCCAAAGATCAAATGATATTTGCAGACTGAAGGCTACAAATTGCTCCACAATGGAAGAAGTAGAAGAAATCCCCAAATCCAAGCATGTCCAAATGAAAGCCCAAGCCCTCTATTTATTCACTTCTCTAAGAAGTTACTAGAACTTCTAGAAACATCCATTATAAAATCCCATTATAATGCACTTTTATAATAATATAGCTTAAAAATAAAAAAAGTGCAATCTCAACTTAAAATCATATGGGCCCCGCATAATACATAATAATAAAAATAAGCTCCAATAACCTCTCCAAGAGCAAATATGGCCAACTAATCTGCAAAATGACTCTCTCCACATCGCCACCAGTCTACGAGAGCCCATGATAGACTGATCCAGCATGCCAAATGATGTCAGCCAAAACGGGGACATGACAGTCCACCCTTCCTGAAATTGCTTGTCCCCAAGCAATGACTGAACAATAGACCAACCAATCCACCTGGATCCCAAATGTAGTCATGATCTACACTGCTATCAATCAACGCAAGCTCCTGCAATGTGCTCTGATATATAATCAAGAGGATCCCATAATCAAACTGACAAATACAGCTCAAACAAACTCTAGAGTCACAACTATCACAGTCAGGAACCCACAAGAAACAAACTCTTGAAATATCAGAACCCAAGTAGAGAGGACAACTCAAACTGCCAACATAGAAAATACCATCAACACATCCCACTGGCCTATGCAGAATGCACAATCCAACTCTGCAATAGTGGTGAACACTCCTGAATGAAACTGCGCTAAGTATGGAAAATCCACACACTGTACAACTCCTGTAGTGAAAAAAACTCTGCAACTCACTGACCACTATCTCATAACCGTAACTACCATGTACTGCTGATGGCGAATAATCATCACATGATAGATAGAAAGAACTAGAACCCAAACCAAATCTGACAGCCATCAATTGCTCAACACATGGATCAAATGCTAACTGATGTACATACCCTGCGGTATAGTGCTGATAAAAAGGACCAACCTCAATCAACATTTCACCATGCATAGGTGATACAACCCACTGTGACTGATCACCAACAATGTCAGGAGATGACATAGCCAAAGGAGTAGAATCAATAACAACAACCGTTGAAGTAATACTCCCACACTCCTGCTCTAGGTCATGTACTATCAAGCTGTCAACCGCAGAAATAATCACCATGTAATGCTCATCACAACTCTCATCCCCCAGCGTCATACCATCCCATAACTGATGACAAGCACTAGGGACCAAAGTATATCTACGTACCATCATATCATCAACATGGTCATCAAAAGTAGATTAATGAGCATACTTCACAGTGTAATGCCGATAAGATGCACCAATCTCAGTCAGTGACTCAGACTGCACTCCAGATGAAACTAACTGTGACCAATCACTAACCAAGCTGGAACTAACTACTATCTCCGAAGACAACACCAAGGGAGTAGTATCACTAGCAGGAACCATGCCAACTACCAGCTCACCGACACCATAACTGATCCCTGATACACCCTCATTATCCTCCATGCTATCAATAGTAGGGATCACCACCATGTTGAGCAGGCTACAATGCTTAACTGCAACACCCAACTCAACTGAACTTGCCTCCAGTGGAAATGAACCAAACATGCCAATACTAGTATCGAGGACAGATATATCCTCATCTCTACTGCCTTTATCAACCTCAACCATGGACATCCTCAGATCACCAGACACCACGGTCTATGACCGAATAGAATCTGGTAAAGACTGAAGTCTCTCTAACTCCATGGTCACCTCAGCCAAATGAAACTGTGACTCCTCGAAAGCCAATTGTGTACTCTCAAGAAACTCAGAATTCACCTCGAGCTGCTGAGTAAGCTCACTCACCTCATCTTCCTTGACCAGTAATGCATCATATACTGTATTGCCCCACTCCGTAAGATAATCTCTGTCAGCTACCAACTGCATATAATTCTATCTCAGAATCTGGATAGCCTCCCATAAAGAATGGATCTCTGTCAAGGAAAGATAACTGCCTCCCTGGTCATCACTAGTAGGAGAACCCCATCCGTGAACTGCTAACAACTGACGAGCAGCATCAAAATGCTGGCAAGCAATAGCAATGTCTCACTCACTAACTTTCAGTTGACTAGACACATGATGGCGCTGGCTATACTGTCTCCTACAATCCTCCTCTGATGCACTATCCAAAGGAGTAGACTCAAAATCGCTAACCTCTGGAGTACTACCATCCATACTCTGCGAATCAACTCCAAAGCTCATATCAACATACGAAACATCAAAAACTGTAGCATCACTGTCCAACTCCTTCATACTGAAAGAAACTACCGTGGAAACTAAGTCCTCAAAATTGCCCACTACATCCACCTGGATGTCATCAATGCCAATATGATCCTGGGACTCATCTGTAAAGTCCATCATATCTGAGATATCATCAACCCATTCCAACAAGAATGGTCGACTAGATACATGAACAATGCCCAACACAGGTGTATAAAAACTAATTGCAGCATCTAACAAGTTGCTGGCACAAGAAAGGACAACACCATGCCATCTGCTAATTAAATCTATGATAGCACCCAAGCAATCACTGCTACCAAAGAATGATAAAGATCTCCAGTCATCCGAATCCCAAACACCAATATAACAATCCCGAGCCCATATCCGTAAACTAGAATCATCTGGTAACTCAAGAAAACTCCTCACCTGAGTAATATGACTAATACCAACTAACTCCACAAACCTATCAGATACTGTGCCTGAATCTTGGATATGAATGCAAAGTGTACTCTCACAACTGTCAACAACCACATGTGATCTGCATGTCATGGAAAGCTGAGTATCAAGTGTGTAAGATGAAGCTGAACTCAACTCCACACCATACTCATCCACATGTCTCTCCACTGCACTACTCTGATCAACTGTACTATCCTCAGCCACTGTAACATCATCAGGATCAACCATACCATAATCACTATCCATGTCAATCACACGATCTAGGGTACCTGTGATGTCTCCTTGTATTAAATTAGCATGTCTTTCTGAGTCTTGTAATGCCAATGACATACTCAACAAAGAGGCTCGAGTGTTCTTGAACTCTCGAGAAATCCTACCAACTTCTTCCTCCTTCCTCCTTAAGGCATCAGAATAGTCTCTGGCAAGGCTAAGAAGATGGTCATGGTCCGAAAGAAGATGTAAATAACTCATCTTCATCGCTCCCATTCCTTCCCTAATTGCTTGTAAGTCAACACAAGAAGACTCTGCCTGGATTCCCTTATGTCTACCATGTAACTGAATAATCCAGATGTGATCCTCTATCATATCCCGCATCCTGTCATGATGAGATAATGAAGTCACAATATCATCTTTGCTCACCTTCAGCTGGCTAGACAAATCATGTGAAGTGCTATCAGCCTCAACCTCATGTGATGAAGCATCTAACTGTGCCTGATACTCTCTCTCAGCAAAGTCATGAATGCTCAATGTCTGCTCAGGTATCTCACCATCATGCACAAAATCCTCATAATCCTTATCCAAACTCACTAAGCTGTAGTCACTGTCTATCGTAACCAAACCATCCTGAGTACCTGTGACATCACCCTCTGGCGTCCTATATACAACTGTCTCAACTTGAGTATCTAGTTCACAATTACTACCCATCAGCATAATATTATTCACCACTTCCTCCTGTGGCTGAGTAGAAACTGAATCTTCTACCTGGCTACTAATCTATTTTTCAAACTCCTCATGCAAGTTCCTGGTAATTGTATCAGCCGATCTCTTTTCAACTGTCCTGCGAGAAGATCTGCCAAATAAAAATCTAGTCAACTTATCCACAGTAGCTGGATCAGCCAACTTGTCACTCCACTCACAGTTTATTTTGACCATATCATGAACTACTTTCTTGAATTCAAGCCAACTGTCTGAATGATTACCTTTCCTGCTACTCTGTGGTTCCTCTTTCAAGAAGGTAGGCCGTGTAGGACGGTTAACTGACCATGAAGTGTACCTCTTCCTGTCCATTCTGCAATCAATCAAGTGCTGATCACTCATGTAATTCGGTTCTCACCCAACAATATGGCAAGAAAACCACTATGATACCACTATAATGACCCTTACTATAAAGACCACTAAAAACCGCTATTGCTGGACTGTGATTACGTCAAACACTTGGCATGCACTAAATTGTCTTGTTTGCAATTATGTGTTTCAATGTGATAGTTATTTTGAGCATCAAGTACAATTGAGATAACAATACCAATAATGAAAAGTAACAATGAAACTCCAAATACTAATGCAAAGACTTCCATGCCAATGTATCATGGACTTCCCAAATTTTGATTGCAATGTTCAGTAGACTTATTTTCTAGAAATGTATGACTGTTACAAACTCTTACATATGAACACTGAATTAAGTCAAGGGAATGTATGAACTATTTCACATGAACAAGACCTTGAAATGCACCCTTTTACTATATCAAACCAACTGCTAAAATAGCAATGTCTGATTAAAATTGCAATGATAACAGAGACTGATTACAATACTGAAGTATGACATGGATTGTATAGACTGTCACTCATTAGCAATGAACTTGACCAACTTTTCAATGCACCTTTATGTCTATAACAATCTGATTACAATGATGATAACTAGTGACTGATTATAACAAATTCTGGACTGATACATAGTGACTGTATACATGCAATTTTATTCAATTTTAGCAACAAAACGTCAACACCAAACAATGTATAAAAACCTGGAAATGATGCACCAGTTGTTGATCAAATTGTTGATGAAGTACGCTGACGAAAACACCTCAATTACACCCCAAACTGTCCTTGAATACTGCTGTTGTGTCAGACCTGGTATAGGCCGTACCTGAGCCATACAGTATGGCACTGGCATAAAATAATATGCAGGGTTTTGAGCCCCCAAAAACATATAATTAGGACCGCCAATGATGTATTAATATTCCCTCAAATGCATAAAAATAATCTCCAGGTAGATAGAAAGATATGAACAAAATTCTAAATCCAGGCCCTGGTATGAACTGACTAAAAATGTGCCAAAATAACCTCCAAGCTTCACCAAAAGGTTTCACCAGTACAAATGATGAATTCAAACCCTTATTCTCAACAAAAACAAACCCTTACATCAATTCTCAATGGAGTCCAACATGAAATGGCTGAGTACCATCTCCAATCTTGCAACCCTTCAGTAGATATTTCACTACCTCAGTTATGCTAATCTAGGGGAGTTATCGTTCCCAAAGATCAAATGATATTTGTAGACCAAAGGCTACAAATTGCTCCACAATGGAAGAAGTAGAAGAAATCCCCAAATCCAAGCATGTCCAAATGAAATCCCAAGCCCTCTATTTATTCACTTCTCTAAGAAGTTACTAGAACTTCTAGAAACATCCATTATAAAATCCCATTATAATGCACTTTTATAATAATATAGCTTAAAAATAAAAAAGTGCAATCTCAACTTAAAATCATATGGGCCCCGCATAATACATAATAATAAAAATAAGCTCCAATAACCTCTCCAAGAGCAAATATGACCAACTGATCTGCAAAATGACTCTCTCCACATCGCCACCAGTCTACGAGAGCCCATGATAAACTGATTCGACATGCCAAATGATGTCAGCCAAAACGGGGACATGACATCACCTACCCTGATTTTTTTTCTCTTTTCAACCAAATGAAATCCAATTTTCTAATTCCCTCAAAAGGGCTTTATTGATCAACTTAATCTAATAAAAGGAAATGTATTCCCTACATAAAAAAATTTCCCAATAGTATAAAATCAAATGTTGGCTAATAAACTACGACTGTTGAATTCCCAAGCCAAAGTTTCAACAGAAAATAATCTTCTTAAAAGGTAGTATACCATACCATGAGTCAAGTGGGTGAAATATTCTGAAATAAATTTAAATAATTTTCCAGATAATCCAAGACTTGTTCATAGGAATCATTGCAACGTGCTGGTGAAGATCAAGATCCCCATTACTTCAAATATGACCACCTTGACAAGCAATTCAAAGCTATTTTTAGCATCGTGTATTCTAATTTTATTAACTTATTTTCACCTCCTCCGCCTATATAGATTTATATATATGTTCTTTACTTTGAAATTTTATTATGTCGTAGATGTTTCCATATGAAAGAGGCCAAGCTAGATTTTTGAATCTAACGGTTGGAAATCTTGCAAACAAAATGATTAACATTGAAGTCATCTGATGTGTTGATTTCTTCTATCCACTTTACACATCACTGATGTGTTGATCTATATATGTCCTTATGTTCAACTTTTAAGCGGGTCGTTCGACTATGGGAGAAAATTAATTATATGCAGGATGACACACCTAAAGGTCAATACTCGTACGGGTGAGCTCTTTGCCTTTTGTTACTCCATTCTTCCTCCATTTATTCATTTCTTTAGGGTGACTGCTGATGGGATAAACTTAGCGATCCCATGCATGTGCAAAGATTTCATCATTCATGATTTTGCAATCGCAGACAAGTACGCCATATCTACCAACGATCTGATCATGTTGGACCCTACGTGAATTTTCAAGGGAAGGAATGGAAGTTTTGTCTACTTTGATTGTTCAACAATGATTTAATCCAATTCATTTATTTTTACTGTCTTCACTCCAAACAATATCCTAGCCAACAAACTTTTTTTTTATAATTTTTTCTTTTGGTTTAAAAAAGTGAACTCTATCTCAAGTCAGAACTACAAGACCCTTAATAGTCAAAAGAACTTCTTCCATATTTATATTTTCACCTCAATTTAAAGACACCATTAACAAAAATAATAGGTGCAACAAAATAATGACCCAATAGGATGGGATTTAATAGAAAAAATTGGCTAAGACATGTCATTACAAAGACGCCGACTACTACATATGCGCACATGGAAATACAGGTCATTAAATTCTTAACCATTTTTATCAACATACTCCTGATATAAATATAACGAACCAACAAACTATGAACTCAAATTAACAAAAACCGTACATGGGCTCTTAAACAAAAGGAACAAATCATAGCAAAATCAACATATTTTGTACAATAAAAGATGAATTCATCTGAAACCATGGGTTTTATACTGCCCCTATATTTCATCACTACCCACTAACACCTAGACTTTGGATTTTGAGTTTGTTGATGCTATCCAAGTTGGGCTTCCCCCCAAAATTAGAAGGTTGCAAGATCGACCCATTAGACTCCTTTGGCATAACAAGAGCCACAAGCTCTTTCACTTTTGCCTTGCTAGAAGTTGTCTTGAATGCATAAGTGTTTAGACAGAGACATATTTTTGTTGTATTTACATTTTTTTAACATGTACCATTTTCATAAGTAGGAGTCTTAACACGTAGAATTTTCCATATATATAACACATAAAATTTTCTAAAAAATACACATTAATTATTCAGCTTAAATTTAAATTGGAGATTTTCCATTGATAAATTGAAAATTAATAAATATTACAAATAGGTGTAAAATGAAGAGGCAAATGGGTGGCACAAGAGCAGAAGGTGGTGGAAATAGTAGTGACACTTCTCCCTTGTAGACACCACTGCGGAGCCTCTTCCTCCATTGTGCAAAGCTCCCCCGTGCTCATGAGTCTGGTGTAGCTCAGCCTCTGAAATGGAGTCATTTCAATCCTGATAGAAGACCTTGACTTAATTTTTTTAGATTCTTCACAAAAGCGCCTTTAGTATTCAGATCTACAAACTCTTGTAGGCCAAACAAAAACTTTAGGAATAAATATAAATACTTTACCTACAGAAGTTGAATCCAGGAATAGCTTATAGGCTAAATATGGTTCATAATAGTATTTTATGTGTACAAAATTAATTTGAGATTTGTATATCCCTTTCTTCATATTCATTTTGTGCACAACATTGTTTCATTGCATTCGAGATTCTTACCATAGGTTGCAACAATATGATCCAAATCAAACCTTAGGGCCTAGAAAATGTAGATCCCGATGCTAATTTTGGCCAGGACTCAAGTAGGGAAAATTTGGTGCAAGGATCTTTCCCTAAAATTTCTCCCATCCTCCAAAGCGTTGCTAGAATTTCTAAAGCCTTTGCCTCATCTAAATATTATATCTCTCGCACCTTACAAAATTGTGTTTATAAATATTTAATCATATAGTAATATGCTTATGGCAAAGTGCATGTAGAGGGAAACCTATCAAACATGGCATAAATAAAATAGCATAATGGCTATCACAGAGGCTTTTTTGGTGGCCTCTCGTTCTGTTAGAACAACATCGGAAGGGAGAAAAATCAGCAGTCAGGATAAGAAAATTAAGGGAGTTGTATCATCTCAAAATGATTCAATGTCATTAATTTCTTCACAATATAGAGGGGTAATGGTGAGACTTCCTTCACTAATGAAAAATAAGAAGAACAATAAACAACACAAATTATCATCATCATCACAACAATGGGGTATCTCAAGAGGTATTGAAGATGTTGTAAGGGAAGGTTGGCATTCCAAAGATTCTTGACACGCCTTTGCCTCTTCTCAACCACGAAGCTTTGGAGGATGCATACTATGACTACTCCGCTCTTTTTGCAAATGCTCAATCTATGTAAAACATTTAAATCAAAAGAAATTAATAGTAATCAAAATTATAATTAAAATATTAATAAAATATGCACTTAAAATGTATTTGCAAGATAAATTTAATGCTAACAAATGAAAATTATAATAAACTTGAAAGTAAATACAAATAATATTAATATTAAGTGAAAAATAAATTCAATATTAATAAATACAAATTTATTATAAATTTAAACATAAATTCAAACAATCTTAATAGTAACTAATAGATAAACTCAATAGCAACAACTTAAAAATTATCATAAAATAGAACATTATGAAGGAATTAAATTATTAAAACTAAAGTGGTAATTCAAATAAATTTTAAAACTTATATTAATTCTTTAATAAATTATACTGTATTTACTGATTAAAAATACAATTATCCATTAATGACAATAAAAAGAATATAACAAAATCGAGAAAACAAATAAAAAAAGGCGTTTCCATTGCCCACTAAGATGCAATTGCTAGTTTTAATTAATTAACAATTATAATACATGGGTCAGTTTGGGTGTTGCATAGACAATGGTCCTTCTTGTTCCCATACGTTCCGGTTGCACTTGACTCACTGACTGAGAACTAACCTATAAAAGTGAAAATTCACTTGACTTATTGACTCATTGACAGAGAAATAACAGTCAAATTGCATTTATGACGGGATCAATTGCGTATGACAGAGTGGGATATGAGTTTTTTCTCCACTTATTCCCGTGGAATCCATGACACTACTTGGGCCATGTTCGTTATTTCCGAATCATGTTTATTTTCTATTTAAATTACAAAAATAGCAATACAGATGCTATGGTTATCAAAATGGTGATGAAGTGCTTGCTCCTAGTAGTTGCCATGATTATTGCAATGAATAATTGTAGTTCAATAGCACTAGATGGTGGAGACTCGCTTTTCCTGGGGGATTCACTCGGTGCAAATCAGACCATAATATTAAAGAATGGGACATTTGAATTGGTATTTGCAGTCCGAGAGGAAGGAGTAATTGGTACAGTGGCATCTGGTACGCGCGAATATCTCCAAAGATCATAGTTTCGGTGGCCAACAGAGATAATCCTATCAGAAGTACGCCCAACATTCTGAAATTTTCAAGTGAAGGCAGAAATAAACACCATCACGTTAATACATGTGAATTTGATAAGGCTTTGTGGATTCTGCGTGGAAGGGTCTAGAAGGCTACTCGTGTACGCCTACATGCCCAATGGCTCTCTAAACTCCTCACTTTTCTTTCAAGAAGAAGATGCAGACAAAGCGTTGGATTGGAAGACCCATTTTGAGATCGCACTTGTCACTGCATGAGGATTAGTTTATCTCCATGGGGAATGCAAGGATCATATCATTCACTACAATATTAGCCTGAAAACATTCTTCTGGATGACGACTTCAGGCCGACGATTGCTTATTTTGGCTTGGAAAAGTTGGTGGGTAGAGATTTTAGCCGTGTGTTGACGACAACAAGAGGAACTCAAAGTTACTTGGCCTTCCTATTACTCCCAAGGTGGGTGTATATAGTTTTGGTGGCTGGAAATTATATTAGGTCATAGAAATCTGGACTTGAAGGTGGAGGAGAGAAGGTGGTACTTTCCTACCTGGGCTTCATCTCAAATTCAGAGGGGAAACTACATGATGGGTATTGTGGATGCACGGATAGTAAACGAGGTGAATATCGAAGAGGTGAGAAGAGTCGCAGTGGTTGGGGGACTATCCATTCAAGACGATGAGAATCAAAGGCCGAGCATGAGTGAAGTGGTGAACATATTGGATGGTAAGATGGAGGATCCTGCCCCATAAATTCCAAGATCTTTACATGTTCTCGTAGATCAAGTAGAAGATGAGGACAACTTTACCTTTGTTTAACATTCTTTCAAATCAAGTTGTTGTGTGCCAACATAACATTAGTATTAGAGAGTTCCAATTACTAGAAAAATATATTTAGAAAAGTGTGTAGACATATTAAAATGGACA
>MU222904.1:18180-33698 GCA_018584345.1 Thuja plicata
GGGCAATCCTTCCGTTGATGTCCTTCTTTGCGACACAGAAAACAAGCGTTGAGCCCACCGAGAACCTCAATAGGACAACAGTATTCAGTGTTCTCGATGTTAATGGTGAGGTTGGCCGGGATTTCCATACCAGGGGTTAGAGATATTAGGACACGGGCGTCCATATGTGGAACAAACCGAATAGTATCATCCATGCGAATGACCTTTCCCAGGGGTTGCAAAAGTTGAGGAATAAACCACCATAGAAACGGGGAAATTTGTTTGATCAAGATCCATTGAGGGGCTGATAGAGCGAGGACTTCTTCGTAATTTGCCTCTGGGGACCAAGCTATTTCTCTAAAGGATGTCGAGCCAACAGCCCAATATTGTTTTTTTAGGACCTCTGCTTGAGCCTCATGGTTAACAAAAAAAATGACAAACAAACCTTTTTGAATCTGCCGACAGAACGAAATATGCAAACCTAATTTAAGATTCCAGTAATTGTGAAACCAATCATCAAGAAATTTCCTAGGAGGAACCTTATCAATTTCCACTGCTGAAAAGAAAATTGCCGAGCTTTTTAACCTAGTTTTTTCCTCAATAATTTTAGCAAGCATCTCAGAATTTGGAGAAACAAAGAAAGACTCGGAGCTTCCAGGGTTCTTACCGGCTTGATGGGTTCCATTGTTAACATTGAACCTAGCTTCCGAGTGAATTGAAATCCCTGCGGTGGCTACGGCTTCTGAAAATGTCTTAGGGCGGCCGGGAGGAGGAGATGAAATTGCAGAGGTTTTAAGTTTGTTAATGCTAATATCTTCCCTCGGCAGAGCTGAGAGAGGAGTGGGTACGACATCTACGGGGGCGTAAATGCTATTAATGTTATTAGATGCAGGGGAGTAAGGAGCAATCACACCTGGTGTCAGAGTAAAGCCGCTGTCAGAGGAGCCATCTTTGCTGTCAGAAATGTTTGCCATGTTGGAATTGTAGTTTTCGCCACCAATTTGGTTGTTACCGCCAAGTCTTCCTCCAGCGTCAAAAACCGAGTTGGAGATCGCAAGTTCCACACCGCCAATCATCGCACCTTACATTTAATTACTAATTTTTCTCTATTAATTAATGGTTTCTTAATTACTAATTAAATTATTCATTTCTTCTAAATCTAATCCTTTGATCATTCAATCATCTCTCCAAAATTAATTAAATAATTAATCTTATTTAATTAATAAATGTTAATTAATTAATCTTTATTAGTTAATTAAATTGAATTTTCTAAAGTTTAAATTCAAATATTTAAACTTATTTAATTATTTTTAAATAACTAAATTAATTTCTTTAAATCAATTCAATTTCACTCTTATTTCTATTTTAAATCAAAATAGAATTCAAATATCTCATTAATGAATATTTAAATTTCTAAAATCAAATAAATATTCAATAAATCTTCTCTCTAGTCCCAAAAAGGGAACTCATGATCAATCGTTGCAATTGCATGAATTGCTCCATCTTCTATCTAGTTCAAAAAGGCAACTCATGTTCAATTTCTATGATTGCATAAATCATTCCATCTTTTCTCCAATTCAAAAAGATAACTCACAATCAACTCTTCAGTTGACTAAACCATTCCCTCTTCTCTTCAGTTAAGAGGAGGAGGTTATTGAATTCTTCTTTGGATCTTATTGATCTCAACCGTCCATTTAAAGTTTTTGGGATCAATCTCATCCCTCCAAATTAGTTTCATATTCTATAAAATTAATCCTTCTCACCATTTGAGATCTCTCTGGAAATTCTCAAATTTGTGCCCCATTATTATCTAGGATTTTCATATGAAGGAATAGAAAATCATCATCATTTTTATCTCATTTTCTTGACACTCACAAGTAATAAATGTTGTCAACACTAATATTGGGCACCATCCAGACAACATTTCAGAAGGAGTAGAGAGAAGAATAGAATCTTCAAGCATTGGGGTTTGCATTTATTTGTCTTCCTTTGTAATGTTTGTTATTTTATTGTTGATCTGTTCATTCTTAGTAGTTCTTTGATTACTTGCATTTTGAATTGGTGCTACAAATCTCTCTTGATTAAGTGTGTAGACTTTTAGGCCTATACATTCTAGTGAGCCTGACATTAACTTACAACCCAAATATTGATCATAGATGACCAACAGGTTTCCTTGATCTCGGTCATACTGCCGAGATACCATTTCCATGTCTTTCTATTTTTTTTTGGGGATCTTGGGATTTCTACCACACATTAACTAACTAGGCTCATACGAGTTTTCTCACATAGCAGTATGAGTAGGAAAGAAAGCTCATATTGGGACCACCATATAGTCGTATGGTAACCAAGGGATGATCGTACAAATTTATATCATTCTAAACTTTAAAAGCAAGCATTTTACTTTAGTTTTTTGGACATTTGACATTTGTTGTTTTCTATTTTCTGATCTTCATAGCCTAAAAGTGGTTTGTTGGATGCTTAAAAAAGATTCTTATTACAAAACACTTTCTTGGAGGACGCTTGACAAAGAGGGAAAAAATTAGAAACTACTGACGATTGTGAATGTAGGTTTCCCAAGACGAAACCGATCAAACATTTTCTTTTTTGTTTTGCATTAATTATTTTCTAGGAACCTCACATGCAAGACATCTAAAAAAAAAACTTGTTCTTGATGTGTTTTATAGGAGAAAAGGATATGGATAGGAGAGTATGCTCTTCTCCCTCATGGAGAATAAAAGATCTAGACTCCTAAGCCACCAATCATCTTTTTTATTTAATATTTAGAGGGCTTCTCGGTTGAGGAAAAAATATCCTGATAATGACCCAAGCGAGGACAGATAGATGCCAGCCCTTCCATCTTATGATAATCAAAGTGATTCCTTAAGATTAAAATCTTAGAGGACTTAATCAGTTTTGTCCTTGGAACAGTGATGATAATTCCTTGGACATGCTTGGATGTTGTGTAGAGAAGAGCCACTTCAATCTTTCTTGCAAGACTACACACATCCAGGTACTCATAGGGCTATACACCTCAATTTTACTTTGTGCAATTAGATATGGGAGACGATTATGAACGGATGCCCAAATTAAACACCTCTTACTAGTAACCACCCAGTGTACCTCTGAAAGTGGATAATCTAAGTGTGAGGGAGATAATAACTCGCCCAAGATACTTACCATATCGTGACCACATTAGCACCTAAACTTAGACAATATGACATTGTTATACCCATTGCATGGTTGGTGATGGTCGTATTCTGATTAGCTCGTGGGTGTGTATCTAAGTTTTTGAGTGAGTATTTTCTTAATAAAGCTAACTTCCTTAGGGTTACCATGTGTTTGGGGTTTTGGTTTTGTAAGCGTGATTATTGTCTTTGTCAAACTGAAACTATCAAAAATCAAACTAAAGACAAAAAATGCAAACGGAACATCAAAACACAACGTCCCATTGATAAATAGTGATTTATCGTACCATTTTTCATCATGACTCATACGAGTTAGGATCCTAAAACCATTTACTCATATGGGCTAGTGAGAACACTCGTACCATTAGGTTATAATACTCGTGCGTGAATGTGCATTTTTCTGTCAATTTTGACATGTTGCCAACTCTCATATGCAACCCAGTACGAATAATCTATTTTCTCATACTATCTACTGGGAATACTCGTATGGTTATACACTCACTCATACTGGAATCTTGGAAAATCTATCCAGATTCCTTTTTGACATGTTTTCACCAATTTTGAGACATTTGGTCAGACTCTACGTGGTCTTCTACAATTTTTCCAAAATAGCCTTAATTCATTTACCCAAAACAACTCGTGTTATTAGTCTAAAACTTAGGAAAGATTCCCTTCTGGTATGAAAATCATTGTTTTCTATAGTCCAGAACAAAGATCTAGTGAAGAAGCTAATCTACTTACAACATTTGATTGATGCCCGATGAGCGGGAGTGGGAGTAGAGCAGCGGGAGTGGCTAGGGTTTCGAATGGAGGCAGGTAGTTTGAAGGCACATTGATGGTAGTTGAGGAAGACGGTGACACAAATGGGGATGGGGATCCCCTTTAGGCTATACAGAAGTTGTTCTATGCACAACTCCAGTGGGCTTGCATCTTTGGCTTTCGCCTTTTATCTCTGTGCATTTCTTTTACGCGTCTGGAGGAAGTGATCCTTGCCAGGACAGCTGGCAAGGCTTGTGTTGTTATGGGATGCACCCTACCTCATGGTTTTGGGGAGTTTAATCACTCCCAGATTTGTGTGACGATCGTTGAATGGATCTATGTTTTTCATGCCCAGTTTATTCTTGTTCCCTATTTTGATGGTCGAAGGTGCTTTGCTAGGTGTTTTGATGGTGTGGGCACTGGAGCCACTATTTTTTGGTTTCAGGCTTACCTGCTGTGGCCTCTAAGCCATGTCTTCTTGTGATACTCATATGCTTTATTTTTTTACTTTATGGAGCAAAATTTGTTGGTGAGGAGTTTCCCCAAGCCATTTCTTGCCTATGTTTCTTGGGTTTCTGTGGCTGTCTCTTCTCCCTTTCCCTCATGGACTTCTAGGGAGGTGGAGAGATTTCAGGTGTTTCTGGCTAAGGTTTGGCTTGACCTTCTTCCTTCCTGATCTTCTTCTTTACCTATGGAGGTGGTGGCTAGTTCTATTGAGGTGAAGACTAGCTATGTGGAAGTGACGGAGGGTTGCTGGTTGGGGTTTCTCCTTTACCATGGACACTTGA
This sequence comes from Thuja plicata, assembly GCA_018584345.1. Taxonomy (NCBI): domain Eukaryota; kingdom Viridiplantae; phylum Streptophyta; class Pinopsida; order Cupressales; family Cupressaceae; genus Thuja; species Thuja plicata. Next base: position 22,892 of record MU222904.1, read on the forward strand.
TCCGGGGGATTTGGAGAAGATGACCTATCCTTTCTATTCTTTAGATCTCCCTTAACCCTATTGAGGTGGGTGATGCTCCTATTAAGGTGGAGTGGATTTCTCATGGTGATGTCTGGACAGCTAGCTGGACAGTCTCTTCTGTGGGAAGATTAGAGTTTATTAAGGATTATTTTTCCTCTTCTTCTCACATTGTCTCTTCTATGGGGTTCGCCTCTAGAGGGTGTTTTTTGATTTTGGCGACCAAGTCAAAACCCGTGTTATTTATGCCAGCTATCCTTAAATGTATATTAACCATTCTGGCTATCCTTCTTGTGGCCATATGTCTTGGTGTGCAGAGCCAGCTTCCTCCCCTATTCTGGAATAATTTACAGCCCTCGAGCCTTGTTTTGGACAGCGAGGTTGTCCTTTCCAGATTGTTGTTTGGCTATTGGTTATGTTCTGCTAGTTTTCAAGTTTATTTTAGCTTTGTGCAGCTGGGTAAAAGTACAAACCTGTGTCACACTTTAACAAAGGAAGAGGACCACGACATGCAAAATTGTTAAACTTTAACGACATAAAAGTGGCATTTGTGTTTAGAATTTGAAAATGATGTAATCTAATGAAATGTGTAAAATTGGACGTAGTTTATGTCTATAATTTTTAAAAAAAATTTTGAACAAGCATTGAACTAGTTTTTTAATTTTTGAAGTCCATTTTTTAATTGCTCAAAAAATGCTAAAAATGTAGGGTCTAGCTCCCTCCAACAAAATATATGCAAATAATATTTTTTTCCTCTGATTTTAGAATATGTTTTAGATGACATGTACAGCTAGTGCATAAAAAAAGAAAGATTGGTTTTTGGTATATGTTTTGTTTGTTATAACTATTCAAAGCCGGAGTTACCCAAAATTAACAGCTTTTTTCTCCCTCCACATTTGCCCTAGCAAATCTAAACCAAATACAAAACAAATTACATATTCTTGAAGAGGACTTTCTCCTCTAGTGTTAAATATAAGTTGTAAATTTTTCTAACATGATTTGCTATTTTTTTTTTGAACGAGCATGTTCTTGATTGTTAAAATACCTACTTGGAGTTTTTTCAACTTACAATATAGTATATGTAACTAAAACACCATAACAATTATATGACCATAATCTAGACTCTGAGCTCTACAAAAGGGTATTTTTAGATTTGAAAACAATGTGAATTGTGATGGGGCAAATAGCCTCCAAACACACATTTTTTTATAAAATCTCATGTTTTTCTTGTGTTGCTACCACATGGGATGCGACATAGACGCTTTCGGCCAAACCTGGTTTGGCCAGACCTGGTTAAGCTGAATCTAAGGCTGACCAAACATGGTTGCCATGTGACCACGACCCCTTATCTCATATTTTAAAGCATTTTTTTTTAAAATAAAAAAAAAAGATAATTTCCTAAACTGTGAATTAAAATAAGGTTTTTTTGAAGAAAATCATTTTTTTAATAGTTTTAAGGCGTATTTTTTAGCATTAAAGGACAACTAAGAATTAAAATTATCAAGTAGGTTTGTATTTTTTATAATTTTAGTTTTTTATTTTTTAGTTTTTAATTAAAGCATTGTTCAATATTAATTTATGATCAAGTATCAATATCATTTTTAATTTTTTTATCAAGAGTATATGTTTTTGTGTATGCAGGTGAATTGAAGCTCTCAATTTGAACAATTTGTGCAATGGAGAATAAAAGAAACAGATTAAAAAATTTTGATTGAAAAAGGGATGACAAAATGAAAGGTTATACAAAACGTAATCAAGATGACCCTGTTGAAGTTCAAGAAGATGTAATTCAAGTAGAGGAAAAAATTGGTGGAATTATACCTTTTGATAGGGGCAATTTGATGGAGATGAATGAGGAATCATTTTTCAGTTAATTTTCATCTCACGAATTGGTACCTCAAAGCACAATAAAAAAACAATGCAAAAATATTTGGGATGAATATTTTCAAAGTAAAATTTTGATTGGAAAAGCATAATTATTTGTCAGGTTATTCAGGAAAAAAGAAATGACTCCTGTTTTGGAGTTGTTAGGTGTTGATAAAAACAAAAACTTACGAGACAATGTAAATCAAACAATAGTTGAAAATTTTCAAGATGCATTGAACAACATTAACAACTCAAGTCGAGGAGCTGATTTAAGTGCTGCACGTAGAGCATTGATGATTACTTTATCTAGTAGGAGGTTGACACAGAGAAAACAAGTACATGCAATTTCTAATTTACTGAATGTATCTAGAAGAATTGTTCAAAGATATATCAGGAAGATAAATATGTTAGATGAAAATATTCCAAAGAATTGGGTTAATATTTGTAGACTTCCTTGAAAAGACAAGATTTCTGAAGATGTAAATTGATAGGTCATTGAATATTGGACCTCTCGTGTTTCTTCTAATAGAAGGGATACTATATAGATGAAAGATGGATAGACCAGTATGAAAACTGCACACCCAAAACATTTTATATACAACACAAAGTGAATTGTTTTAATCATTCAAGCAAGAATTTTCAGATATGAAAATATGTCAAAGAATGTTCCAGAGATTGGGCCCTTACTTTGTACGCATAAATTAGGTACATGAAACTTGTTGTTACTGAAATCATGTTGAGTTTCATCTATATTTTCAATCCTATAAAAATTTTATGGCAGTACTTAATTCAGATATGGTCATCCCTAGAAGTACGACACAATTTGTGAAGTCTATTTTATGTGAGAAATTAGAAGATTCAGATGAGTTCAAAGTACAATGTATAAAGAGTGCATGCAGTGATTGTGGATATTTACATAAATTTCCATTGCAAATTGAGAATATTAATCTTGCAATGCCAGTTTTGTGGAAGAGATTTGAATATGAGACATACCGAACTAAGATAGGAGATGAATTCAACAAAATTGTATTGAAGGAGAGTGAATTGCCCTACCTTGAGTTTATGAACAGGTTTTGTACTATAATTTATCCACATATCCAACATTGTCATGGTGCACAATGGCAAGCTAAAGAGTTTCGTGATTCCAAAAATTGTTTTCCACCTAGTTGTATTCTTTCAGTTGTAGATTTTGTGGAGAACTATACATTCTCTCCTCAAAAAGAGCTCCAAAGTAAAAATTATCATTCTGATCAAGTTGCAATATTTGTCCATGTGACCTATAAACATGCACAATATGATTTGGATGAGGTAGAAAGTACGATTCCAAATGAGCACATTATCTGAAAGCACCTGTGAGGGATCAATCTACTCATCTATAAGCAAGCTGGTAAAAAGTTGACGAACTAGACATGATGAAGTGGCATGTGTAGACTCATCAAATACACTCTATTAAGGAGTTGTAGGTGGTACAGGAATATCGTCATGTCTCTGTGCACCAGTAGATCTACTAAGAATGGTGGGGATGAATGACGGGACATCCCTGAGAGGAACCCCGCTGATAATATATAATGCCTAATATGAGAAAAGTAAATCACTGGATAAACATGCGGCAATAGTATGCAACTGATCTATCTCTTCTACAGCTGCAACCTCTAAGGGAGATGGTATATCTACTATCTGGTATGGATCAACAGTAGAAGATGCATCCTATGTAGGTGGAGGAATGCGGCCAGAATGGGAGCGCAACATGTATCTGTCTACATGATTAGATGACATCTCGTGTACCTGTGTCATGATACTCATGATACTAGAATATACATCTGACCTGATCTAGTCATCAGGTACACTCTGTCCTACACCTGTCCCTTCCAAAAATTTTGGTACAACCAAAATGTTTGGACCCACCTTTTCCTACTTATTAGTGGGAACTAGGGCATTAGGCCCCCTGAATTTTTTTGATAATCTCCCCTTCCCCTATCCAGCATGACTGGGAAAATCTGTGTAATCAACCTCATGATGCAAATGAAATTCTGCAAACAATTGTTTGCATAAATATAATGGAAGCTCATCCTTCTGGGGCCACCTATGATGAGAAGCTAACCATCGAGGATAAATAAATAGTGCAACAAGGTCATCCATACATCGAGTGGTCATATAACCTCTGACCTGGGCTCTGTCTTGATAAAAAGGAAACATAGTCTTCACCTAAGTGGTGGAGATCTTTGAGTACACCTATCTATACTTCACAGTGCTAGTAACGCTGGGAGAGAGAGAAGTATAGAATGTATCAATAGATAAACTATCATATGGGTTGTATGATTGAACTATGTCAATCATACGAATGAGGTCCTCTCTAATAATATTCACCTTGTCCCTATTAGGGAGGGAGGATGACTATATCCTCTCATCAAGAACCTCAATAGCTCATCTCAAACAAGTTATAGTACTCGCAAATAACTCCTCTTTGTTCTCTCTAGAGTCGGCAGATCTATGAGAAAAGTGGGTGCTACCACCCCCCTGTACACTAGCATCTCCTGAATCTATAGGTGCATCCCCTCTACCTGATGCCATGTGTGATAGAAAAAATAGATATATAGATGCTTGAAAGTATAAAGAAGAATATATGTCTAGATCTCTGCACATACATACATGGTCCAATGCTAATTTAAATAAATATATATTTTTAAACACGTACATTATAAATAAATAAACAAGTGAAAACACTTGAATGCATATACATTTTAAAAAAATGATTTAAAATAATATGTGTACATGTACATATATATTTCTACAAAACTTGGTTTATTAGTCTAGTTGAATGTAGATTAATGTTTAAAGGTTTAAAGGGATCAACTTGATTTATTTCTGAATTAATGTTTAGCAACAACAAAAGACACAACAACCTTGGAACCACTATATACCCCAGTATCAACAAAACAATACATGTTTGGGAATCAATACCAAATCCCATGAAGATCCTACATCCCAATGCAAGGGACTCAAAGGAAAATTCTTATACCAACTATGACACAAAGATCCAATACATGAAATATTCCTCAATCCCAAACTGACATTCTCATACAACAAATGAAAAACCTACAAATTCAAATGATGGATATTCAAAATCAAGAATAAAAAAATTCCTATACTGCTGAGGACTTGTATACATACCCTTTTGATAATTCTTGCACATGTCTCCATTTCGAGCACATTTTTTAGTACCCAAGTTTCACAAATAGAGGCAACACCAGTCCTATGGAACACATTAGGGAATTCTTAGCTAGTTGCATCAAAATTGCACATGATGAAAGATACTTAATGTGAGTATTTCCTCAGAGTTTAGCCAGACCCGCAATGGAATGGTTCTCTCACTTACCATATGATATTCACTCTTGGAGTGAATTGGCTAAAAAGTTTATCTCTCACTTCCATCGAAACATATAACACAAGGTCAGCATCAAGGACGTTTGTGATATCAATAGAAAAGAATGTGAATCCTTTGTCAATTTTTTACAAAGATGGAGAAACACAACTAATAGAATCATATATGATGTGCTTGAGAAAGATCCAATAGTCATGTTTGTCGATAATTTAATCCTAGATGTGGCTTTTAATGTAGAACTCTAACTCGCTCCCAATTTCAAACAACTAATTGAATGATGCATTCGATGTGAGAAAATTTTATGTCAAAAGAGGAATTCTTATGGATGCTACTCAAAAAAATAGCACTAAAAATTCAACTAGTCAAGCTAAGTGGTGGAACAAAAAAAAATGTCACCAACGATGGTGTCATTGATGTCGAGACGGTCAATTATGGTGAACCAAAGATATAATTACAAGGGGAAATCATGCCAAATCAAATACCTGCAATGCAAACAAATTAGGAAAATACTCAAGTTCAAATTACAACTGCTCAAGTGGCTCTAGTAACCCAGAGTCGACCCAGCATGAAACACCAACAACTATTTCCTTTTCTAAAATATGAGTACACCTCACTAGGAGAATTGATCAAATTAGCACTAAAAAAGTTGATCCAAGCCAATACAATCACTTTGCCAAAAATCAGGGAATTCAAACATGGTGTTATAGAACCTAAGCGGTGGACCTATAATAATTTTTTTGAATATCATCAAGTGAAGGGTCATAAGACATCAAAATTCTATTAATTAAAAAATGATATACAAGACTTAATTGAACAAGGGATAATCGATGTTAACAATACTCAATCCAAGGGTACCATAGATCATACGATCTTTAATTATATTTTCCATAACCATAATGAAGGGAAAGCCTTTGAGTCTAGTAGTTAGTGCAAGAAAGTCAATCATACCAATTCTACCTCTGCGAGTACAATAAATTGCATATATCTTATAGAAATCCAAGTTTCTACCAACACTATCAGAGATACTTATGTCAAATGCAATGTTACAACTCATCTTTCCAAAGTTTTTCTACAAGGAATGCCTTCTACTTCGACTAAACCAGCAAATCCAACACTGAATTCTCATCCACAACCTGATTTCATGGATCAACATAAGGGCACACCCGCCCAAATCTCCATTTTTGAACTATTTCACATATCCCCAGAGCATAAGCAAGATTTAGACTAGGCTCTTTAAAACATAGTTGTCCTACATGACATATCTCTAGAAAATTTTCAAACCATGGTCAATTATATTGCTACTAACAAACATGCCACATTTACAGACTATGATGTACCACCACACAAACCTGTGCATAATGTTCCCCTGCATTTACTTGTCCAAGTGCATAAACCTACGATCTGACGAGTCCTTATTGATGATAGGGCTAGGTTAAACATATGTACTCTTAATATAATAAAAACATTAGGTTACTCAGAATCCAATATTGATGTCACTAGAAGAATCAATATCAGAGCATATGATGAAGAATAAATATCACCTAAAGGTATCCTTATTTTACCAATCAAGACAGAGCCAGTAATAAAGAGCACTATGCTCCAAATCCTAGACCTTGAACTAGGATATAACATGTTTCTCAGAATACCATGGATACATAACATGTAGGCTATCCCTTCAATATATCATCGATGCATCAAATTTCCATACCAAGGAACATAGATTATAATAGAGGGAGATTCCAACCCCTTTCAATATTGAAACACTATAAGAGGCAGTGCAAACAATTAGGTACCATCGAATCAGGAAGCCAATGTCCCTTCTACATATGGTTCCATCCCAAAGGATATACCAAGAAAGGAAGTCAAAATATCAATCCAAGAAAAATGGTGTAGTAAATACTACTATGAGGAAGCCTTCACCATCACCAACATGCCACTATCTCATAGATCATATAGAAGGCCTAGAATAGTAGAAACAGATGAAGCTCTAGAACCACCAATATTAAGATGTCCACCTACTACATTTGTTAAATGGGGAGACATAAGTGAAGAAAACCCCTTTGATCCAGACATTAATGCTTGGTTATATCAAGATCCTCAAGAGACACCAACAATACAAATACCCTTGGCATAATATAGACCCATATATACTATGCTGCAACAATATAGATATGACGGTAAAACTAGTCTGGGGAAAGACAATAGGGTTTGATAAAATTGTCTTTACCACCAACTCAAAGGAACAAAATAGGACTAGGATATCATCATGCTAGAACTAGTATAATCATCTGAGGTAATTCAATAGACCAACAAGAAATTTCTGAATCAAAATGGGGGAAAAATCAAGGACATAACCCAATCAACAATATACTCTTGTAACTATTGCCACAAAAAATAGAAATAAAAAATTACTAAATAACCCTTAATCAGGAAATCTTGGTTGATGTGTAAAGTGAAATACCTGATGAGGATTCTAACATGACCTATTGTCATGATTATGAGTGGTTATCCCTCCATGACTCTAAGTCACCTATTCCTAGAAATTCCCCTCGATACACTAGTACCATAAACCTCAATGACATATTTGACCAATTGAACCTAGAAGATCAACCCCATATTGAAATTTGATAAGCATGTTGATGTCATTTCCTTAGATAGTGCATCTACTTCCCATTCCTAATTTGTCAGAACTATCATTGTAGTTCCATTCATCCAAACTGAGTCATCCTCCCACACTGACCTTTGTTTAGTCTACCCCGAGTTAATAAATTGGAACCAACAAGGGTGTCCTAGCATAGACATTTTATAAAATGATGAATCCATTGCATATTTCATTGGGCTTTGTAAAATAACATTAAGAGATCACAAGGCAAGATTCCCCTTTGACTTAGACATATTAGCATACTTTGGCAAGGAGGCTCTTCTTTTTTATTGCAAAAGTTTAAAAAAAAAACAAGAGTCATTAAGTGAAAAATGAAAATCACTTTCTGACCATGAAAAAGTAAAGATAAAGGATGTATATTTTGGTGAAAACCTCTCTGATGTGCCTATTAAGAACTTGAATTATCACCCTAACTTAGGCATTAGGCATAATAATATCTCATGGTAACAATGGAAACCTTCCTGAGTTGTGGGTACCTATGATTAGGAAGGAATCTATGGATTATCGGTCAGTTCTTATTGAATTTGGTATATCACTTATGATTGATTCTCAGATTGGGAAAAGGGAAAATGGGGATAACTTTAAAACTGAATAAATTAAAAGGGGTGATACACCAAACTGAATTGAGACTAATCAGAACTTGAAACAAGCATCAGAAAAACACATGCTACTAAGATTTGCAATAGACATTAACTTTTCAAAGTATAGGTTGACCTAAAGATCTCACTATTAGGGTTTGTACCACAGATAATGATGATCTACCTGTTACCCAAATTTTTACATCCTGTGCAATTTGGCCATCCTCTGTGTTTTCCCGCCCAAAGTGGCTAGGCCCCTTTTCAAATCTTACTTTTATGTCATATCCTTGAGTTGCGCGACTGCGCGATGAGCTACCAATCGCGGTCGTCGCGCAATCGCGACCTATTCTTGCATATGTTCAGTTCACCCCCGTCTGAGCGATGAGCTGAGGAAATGAGTTATCGCGCAGTCGTGAGCTATATAGGTCAAGGTCTGATCTATCTGCAATCGAGCAGGTTCACCATAACAATGTTATCGCGCAGTCGCGAGTTGTTTTTAAGTTGTCATGTTGAGGCCGCGGGTGCGCGACGAGCTGAAGGGTAAAATGGTCTCTCACTCGCTGAGCAATGCACATAAAAAGAAAAATAGTCTGCAGGTCTGTGATGAGCTGGGGGAGGAATGTTGTCGCGCAGTCGCTGGACAAGAAAAGGTAAGAAGAAGCGGCTCGCGAGTGCGTGACCAAATGGAAAACAAATGCTGTTGCACACTCGCACATGAAATAAAAAGACAGAGTAAAACACTGCGAGTGTGCGACTGATAAAAATAGGAATGTCATCGCGTAGTCGCGAGGCCTCGTCAAAATCGGGTGATGAGCTCGCGGGTGCGCAATGAGCTAGAGGATCCATGTGGTCGCACGGTCGCCGAGCAAAAAAGTGTTATAAAGATGTGGCTCATGACTGCGCGACCAATAAAAGATAGCTGCTCATCGCTTGATTGCGTGAAGAGTTCAACAGTTGATAAAATGTCTCCCGACTTCGCGGTTGCCTTTGGTCGCGTTGTCGCTGGAACTATGAGAGGTGACTTAGCGTCCCTGTGTGTAGAAAATTAACCAGTGGCTGTGTGACAGGTGGCATATGGCAGGTGGATGTGGGTCCTCAGTCGAGTGATCGCCAGACGAGGAAGTTGATCACACGACTTGGCGACTAAGTGTTTCTTTGCCCCAGTCGCAGGATCGCAAGATGATTTAAGGGCAACCTCAGTTTTTAAGCGATTAAATGCCAGCCGTCTGATGCAAAAAATAGATGATCCAACGGCAGACGCGTGGTCGGGTGATCAAAGTGCCCTACGAGAAAAGTACTCCTGACTCAGCGCCAAGGGTAGTCGCGTTGTCGCTGAAAAGGTTAAGGGAACATGCTGACTGATAAGAAGGATTCCCCGACTTGGCGACTAGGCTTTGTCGCGTGGTCTTGAGATGGAGAAATAGCATCTGGTGACTGGGCGACGAGCTATGACGGTTAAAGGTGACAGTTAGGCACCAGGTCGCTAGAAGAATGATGAGTTAAGGAAAATTCCTCGTGACTTTGAAATTTCACAGTCGCCTTGTCGCTGGTTCTAGGCTCGGGTTAAACAGAGGTAAAAAAGTTCTTTGTCACCAGGTTGTGAGATGATACCATGGTTAAGAACTGATGCTCGCGACAAGGAGACAAACGGTCAGTCGCGGGGTCGCGGGACTTTGAATTTGAATGTTTGGCGGCAGATTTGGCACTATGAACGCTCGGCAGCCATGGTTCCTCCGTGCTCGTGTTCCAGAGCTGATTAGAAAGGTCTAATTGCAGAGAGACCATGCACAGGGAGTCTGTTGATCCTTTGATTAGGATTTGTTCGACGTCGGTGGAGAAACAGAAGATTCAGAGACGTGGAAGGAGATGCAGAGTCCAATCAGGAGTTATTGCTCTCAGTTGCAGTTGGTTAAAGGCATGGTCATGGTTGAGAACTCATTAATGAGAGATGGAGCGGCGGCCGTCAGGGGTCTTTTCTTGTCCTAGGAGACTGTGATTAGTTGGTGAACATTAATGACAAGGTTACTTGCAGGTAGAGCTGATTTCTTCTAGGTTGCGTGTCTACGGGCATGATCCAGTACAGGGATCGGCGAAAAAAGGAAATCTAATCTGATCAATTCACTTGGTGCACATTTATTGCCAGATTAGATTTTGTCCTAGTGTCAATTAGTACGTTGTAAATCTGTAACCCTAGTTAGGTTTTCTGAGACTCCTGCCTGCGTGCATGGGAGTATTTAAAGTTTTTTGAGAGCCTTAGTGCTGAGGAGTTGGCATTTTGTAAAAAGAATTCATTCTTTCCAG
>MU222904.1:42129-92984 GCA_018584345.1 Thuja plicata
AGGAGGATATTATCAAGCAGGCACCTAAATCACTCTGTCACCAAAGATTCTAGAACGGATATCTACAAAAATATCAACCTATTTGTATGAAACATAAAGTTGTATCCTTAAAAATAGCAATGTAATAGATGTATCATTAAAAACTTGATATTATCGAGCAGTGGGTATGCCCACTGAAAGTTTGTATTTCTAGATAATTACCAATTGTTTTAGAGACGTGGGAATGCCTGCGGGAACTATGTATTTAAACAAATCTCGACAATTGTTGAGTTGTGGGTATGGCCACGTAAATTTTGTATAAGTATAGGACCTATGGTCCCGGGCAAGGCTAGAGGTTTTCTCAACTGCACTCTTTCCTATTAGCACCTGCAGCGAGCGAGGTCACATGTAAAAATAATTTTATATTAATAAAAAACTTTATAGGGCTTTAGCCTTTTACCGATAAAAAAAAACAAAAAACATCATAACTAAAATAGGAATGCATTCATCATCATATAAAAATTCAACATTCTCAACAAATTAATACTCATTCGACGCAATTTTTTGCTTAATTTGTTGATGGGGCATATAGTCCACCTACTTTCATTGGGGCAAGTTGAGGCAGAATCAAATCTGAAAATTCTTTGACATAATGTGATGAATCAAATTATATCAAAGAGAGGCAAATGTAGAGACCCTATAATGGACACATGTGCACCCTTTTATTTAATTTTTAAATTTCCTCTATTAATTAATGGTTTCTTAATCACTAATTATCATCTATTTCTTCAAAATATAGTCCTCTGATCATTTAATCATCTCTCCAAAATTAATTAAATGATTAATCTTAGTTAATTAATAAACCTTAATTAATTAATCTTTATAAGTTAATTATATTCAATTTCGTAAAGTTTAAATTCAAATATTTAAACTTTTTAAATTATTCTTCTAATTAAATTAATTTAATTTCACTCTTAATTCTATTTTAAATCGAAAAAGGAATTCAAATATCTCATATATGAGTATTTTAATTTCTAAAATCAAATAAATAATCAATAAATCTTCTCTCTAGTTCCAAAAAGGGAACTCATGATCAATCATTGTAATTACATAAATTGCTCCATCTTCTCTCTAGTTCAGAAAGGCAGCTCATGTTCAATCTCTTTGATTGTATAAATCATTCCATCTTCTCTCCAGTTCAAAAAGATAACTCACAATCAAATCTTCTGTTGACTAAACCATTCTCTCTTCTCTTTAGTTAAGAGGAGGAGTTTAGTGATTTCTTCTTCAATTCTTATTGATCTCAACCATCCATTTCAAGTTTCTGGGATCAATCTCCTTCATCCAGAACATTTCCATATTTTATAAAATCAATCATTTTAAACCATTTGAGATCTCTCTGGAAAATCTCAATTTTGTGCACCATTACTATCTAGGATTTTCATATGAAGCATTAGAAAATAATCATCATTTTTATCTCATTTTCTTGAAACTCCCAAGTCATAAATGTTTGCAACACCAATAATGAGCACCATTCACGAAACATTTCAGAAGGAGTAGAGAGAAGAAATAGAAGCTTCAAGCATTGGGGATTTTATTTATTTGTCTTCCTTTGTAACTTTTGTTATTTTATTGTTAATAGGCTCATCCTTAGTAGTTATTTGATTAATTGCATTTTGAATCGGTGCTACTTACCTCTCTTGATTGAGTGTACAGAAGTTTAGGCCTATACACTATATAGAAGATGTAACAAGATATTATTATTGAAGTGACCCAAGCAATTTCTTATAGCAAATTCTAGGTTAGTGATTCATCTATTTCCAATAGTAGACCAAAAGTCTCAGAGTTGAATGCTTGATGGAAGCCTGATGCAACTAGTATGAGGAAATGAATTCTTCATTAATATGGAAAAATAAGCCAATATAAGCAATCTCTTAATACACACTCTCTTTAGAAATTCTAAAAGAAAAATATTGATGATTTTATCAGACGGGCCTAGGTTTTACACACTCAATCGAGAGAGGTTAGTAGCACTAATTCGAAATAAAACCAATCAAATAACTACTAAGAATGATCCTATCAACAATAAAATAAAAAACATTACAAAGGAAGACAAATAAATGCAAACCCCAATGCTTGAAGCTTCTATTTCTTCTCTCTACTCCTTCTGAAATTTTGTGTGGATGGTGCTCAGTATTGGCATTTGAAACATTTATTACTTGTGAGCATCAATAAAATGAGATAAAAATGATAATGCTTCATATGAAAATCCTACATAGTAATTGTGCACAAAGTTGGATATTCCAGAGAGATCGTCAAAAGGTTGAGAAGGATTGATTTTATAGAATATGGAAATCATTTGGATAGATGAGATCGATCCTAGAAACTTGAAATGGATGGTTGAGATCAATAAGAACTGAAGAAGAAATCAGTAAACTCCTCCTCTTAACTTAAGAGAAGAGGGAATGGTTTAGTCAACTAAAGAGTTGATTGTGAGTTATCTTTTTGAACGAGAGAGAAGATGGAATGATTTATGCTATCATAGAGAATGAAGACGAGTTCCCTTTTTGAACTAGATAGAAGGTGCATCAATTCATGCAATTACAAAGATTGATCATAAGTTCCCTTTTTAGAGCTAGAGAGAAGATTTATTATTTATTTATTTGATTTTAGAAATTAAAATATTAATAAATGAGATATTTGAATTCTATTTTGATTTAAAGTAGAATTAAGAGCAAAATTAAATTAATTTAATTATAAGAATAATTAAATAAGTTTAAATATTTGAATTTAAACTTTAAGAAATTAAATTTAATTAAATAATAAAGATTAATTAATTAATGTTTATTAATTTAATAAGATTAATCATTAAATTACCTTTGGAGAGATGATTAAATGATTAGAGGACTAGATTTAGAAGAAATAGATGATTTAATTAGTATTTAAGAAATTATTAATTGATAGAGGAAGCTTAGTAATTAAATGCAAGGGCGTAAGTGTGTCCATTTTAGGGTGTCTACATTTTCCCCTCTTTAATATAATTTGGTTCATCACATTGTGTCAAAGAATATTCAGATTTGATCTTGTCCTAGCTTTCCCCAATGACCACGGGTGAACTATATGCCCCTTAAACAAATTAAGAAAAAAATTGCGTTGGATGAGCATAAATTTTTTGAAATTGTTAAATCACTATATGATGATGAATGCATTCTTATGTGATTCATGATGTCATTGATGATGGATACATTGATTATATGATCTAATATGACAATGTTTTTTATTTACTCTTTTATTATGCAATAAATGAATGCAAGACTAAAATGAGCAATGCAAATGAGTTTATGCATGGGTTAGCTAGAAGAAGATTAGTTAGTGAAATAAAAATATTGATGAAACCAAGTCATTTCTATACATTCCAATATATATTAATCATCGCACCTTATTATGAAAAGAAAGAGATACAAATGCACCCAGATGTTGACCAAGTGGATACTGCTATAATCTCTAATAACAACAAGGAGATAATAGATAAGGAATGTTCCATTCTTTTGTAGGGATTATCTCACATTGTGGAACTGCATGACTACCATATGGATGAAAGCTCATATCACATTTTTCTTGAACCATCCTTGCCCCAAAATTGAATTGAAACACTCCAAAAATAGTAAACAAAGAAAACATGATCATGATCCATCATTGCAACTCTCACCACTTAGTTGTATCCTTGAGGAGCATAATAAAATAATTGTGAAAGATAAAATTGACAACAGACTGACATGACTCACCTATTCAATACCCTTACTTCCCCTTTATTTGTTTCACTATGGTGTTTGATTGTAGATGTGCCTGGTTTCAGGAATGGATGACTCATATGAGACTGATTTTTCTAAGTCAAATGAGAATCTTGCCTTGTGATCTCCTGATGATATTCCTTCATGAATCCCCATGAAATCTGCAATGGCTTCATCATTTTATAAAATGTCTACACCAGGACGTGCTTTTTTTCCCAATCTATTAACTTAGGCTAGACTAAATGAAGGTTAGTGCGAGAGAAAGACTCAGTTAGGACAAATGGAATTATAGTGATAGTTCCAAAAAATATGGAATGGGAAGTAGATACACCATCTAAGGAATGGAAACCAAAATTCTTATCAATATAGTGTTGATCTTCTAGGTTAACTAGGTCAAACATGTCATTGAGGTTTATGGTACTAGTGGATCAATGGGAATTGCAAATCAGAATCCTAGAGCGATAACCACTCAAATTCATGAGAATTAGTAATACTAGAATGCTCGTCAAGTATTTCACTTTCAAAATCATCCAAGACTTCCTGATTAAGTGTTATTTGGGAATTTTTGGTTTCCTCTTCTAGTGGAAATGGCTACTGGAGTATATTACTGATTGGGTTATGTCCTTGACTTTGCCTCTAGGTTGATTAAGAAATTTCTTGTTGGTCTACTAAAATTCTTGGGCAATTGTACTAGTTCTCATCTGACCATATCCTAGTCCTATTTTGTTCCTTTGAGTTGGTGGTAAAGACAACTTTATCAATCCCTGTTGTCTTGCCCCTAGACCATTTTTACCATCATATCCATATTGTTGCAGCATAGTATATCAAGGTCCATATTGTGTCAAGGGTATTTGTACTGTTGGTGTCTCTTGAGGATCTTGTTATAACCAAGTATTAATATCTGGATCAAAGGGGTTTTCTTCACTTATGTCTCCTCATTTAACAAATGTAGTAGGCAAACATCTGAATATTATTGGTTATGGAGCTTCATTTGTTTCTACTGGTCTAGGCCTTCCATATGATCTATGAGATAGTGGCATTTTGTGATGGTGAAGGTTTCCTCATAGTGGTATTCAACGCACCCTTTATCTTGGATTGATATTTTGAATTTATTTCTTGGTATATACTTTGGAATAGAATTAGAAGCAGAAGGAATATTGGCTTCCTTATTCGATGGTACCTGATTGTTTGCACTGCCTCTTATAGTTTTGAAATATTGAAAGGGGTTGGGATCTCCCTCTATGATGATCTTTGTTCCTTGGTATGGAAATTTGATACATTGATGTTATGTTGAAGGGACATCTTGAATTTCATGTATCCATGGTCTTCCGAGCGACATGTTATATCCTAGTTCAAGGTCTAGGATTTGGAACGAAGTTCTCTTTATCACTAGCCCTAGCTTGATTGGTAAAATAAGGATACCTTTAGATGATATTTCTTCTTCATCATATGCTCTGATATTGATTCTTCTGGTGACATCAATATTAGATTCTGCGTAACCTAAGGTTTTTATTATATTAAGATAACATATGTTTAACCTAGCCCTGCCATCAATGAGGACTCATCAGATTGTAGGTTTATGCACTTGGACAAGTAAATACAGGGGAACATTATGCATAGATTTGTCTGGTGGTACATCATAGTCTGTAAATGTAGCATGTTCATTAGTAGCAATATAATTGACCATGGTTTGAAAATTTTATAGAGGTATGTCTCGTGGACAAGTGCATTTTTAAGAGGCTTTCTTATTCTCTAGGGATATGCGCAATAATTCAAGAATAGATATTTGGATGGGTTTGCACTTAATTTGATCCACCAAAATGGGTTTTTGGTTAGAATTTGGTGTGGGATTTTATGGTGTAGCGGAACTAGAAAGCATTCCTTGTAGAACAACTTTGGAACGATGAGTTGTAACAACACATTTGGCATTATTATCTCTGACAGTGATCATAGCAACTTGGCTTTCTATAGGATTTATACAATTTATCATACTATCAAAGGTAGAATAGGTATACCTGACTTTCATGGAATGACTACTAGACACAAAGGATTTTCCTTTATTATGGTTATGAAAAGGATCATTAAATATTGTATGATCTGTGGTACTCTTGGTCCTGGATTGAGTATTGTTAACATCAATTATCCCTTGGTCAATTAAGTCTTGTATAAAAATTTTAAGTGATATCAATTTGATGTCTTATGACCCTTGACCTGATGATACTCACAAAAATCATTATCATTCCACCATTTAGGTTTTACAGAACCATGTTTGAATTCCCTGATTTGTGGTAAAGAAATTGTATTGGCTTGGATTAACTTTTTAGTGTTGATTTGATTGATTCTTGTAGTTAGGTGTAGTCACATTTTGGAAAAGGAAATCATTGTTGGCATTTCATGTTGGGTTGATTCTGGGATACTACTTCCACTTGAGTATTTGGTGTTTGAACTTGAGTATTTTCGTATGGATTTTGCATGCAGGTGTTTGAATTTACATGGGTTTCCCTTGTAATGAAATATTTGGTTGCACATAATTGACTCTCTTGACATCAATGACACCTTCATTGGTGACATTTTTGTTTTTTATCAGCTACTTAGCTTTATCAGTCAGTTTTATAGTGGTGTTTTTTTTAGTAGGATCCACAAGAATTCCTCTTTTGATCAAATTTTCTCTCATCAAATGCTTTGTTCTATTTTTTGTTTGAAATTGGGAGAAAGTTGGAGTTCTATAGGAAAATCCATGTCTGGGATTAGATTATCGATGAACATTACTGTTAGATCTTGTTTGGGAACATCATATGTGATTCTATTGGCTATCTTTCTCCATCTTTGTAAAAATTTAATGAAGAATTCACCTTCTTTTTGCTTGACATCACAAAGGTCCTTGATGTTCATTGTTGACCTTGCATTATATGTTGTGATGGAAGTGAGCAATAAATGTTTTAGCCAATTAACCCCAAGATTGAATACCATGAGGTAAGTGAGAGAACCATTCCATTTCTAGTCCAGCAAACTTTTGTCAACATACTCGCATTAAGTATGTTTCATCATGTGTGACTTCTATAGGATTTGTTTTGCTTCTATACTTGTCAAATTTAGGTACTAAATAATGTGTTGGAAATGGAGACATGTTTATAGAATGATCAAAAGGATATGGGTATAAATCTTCAGCAGTATAGGACTTAGTTTTTCCCTAATTTTGAATATCCATCGTTTGAGTTTGCAAGTTTTACACTTGTTATATCATAATATCTATTTGGGATTGAGGAACATTTCAAACATTAGATCTTTGTCTTGTAGTTGGTATAATACTTTTCCTTTGAGTCCCTTGCATTGGGATGTATGATCTTCTTGGGGTTCGGTACTGATTCCAAAATGCATTTTTTTGTTGATACTGGGGTTTATAGTTGGTCCAAGGTTGTTGTGACTATTTTTGTTGAGCCCTCCATTGGAATAAAGATCGGGCCCTTGGAAAATGTTGACTAAACATTGGACCTATATAGATTGATCAAATTTTTTTGAAGAATTGAATCCAAGGCTAGTAGGTGTTTATTAAATAGATTGAGCACTTGATATGAGAGGAAAAGAGGTAGTGCCTAAGATGAACCAAAAACCATGGATGCACTCATTTGGGAACTCGTCACATTTTGTGTGGAAGATGAACAAGCTTGAGTGGATGAGCTAGTTTGTGTAGACATAGTTTGAGCTGATGTTGTAGATGTTGATAATGGTACAAACAAGGTTTGAGACACCACATGATTTATTTGGGAGTTTTCAATTGTATTTCTTCCTGCTAGAAGATTTTTAGGCCATATTGTAGATACATTGAATCTAGCAGGAAGTTTGAATCCTTTTCTTATTAAGATTGTTAGGAATCTCTCATGGTTTGTTTCTAAAATATTGTCCACCACTTGCACAGAATAGACATCTTGTTCTATGTCTTCTAGCTCTTAATCTGTCATATCTTGAAAGATAGTTGGCCTTTGGGAACCAAGTGGAAGTGTAGTCAAATTTTCAGTGTATAGTGAGGGATCAGTCTATTTTAAATGGTCAATCTTTGGTTCTTCTTACCATGGGGGAAACAGGTCAATCTATAACTCATCTTTTTGGTTTATAGCCTTTGACCTAGTATAAGGCGCTCCATATAGTGTTGATGAACTATAAATAATTGAATGTTTGAAGATATTAAGTTGATGATCACCAAGCTACAAAAAGTTAATGCAAGACATTAAATCAGTTATTGTATTTTATTTTCATTGATGTCAACTTGATATAATCTGATTCGCTAAATACAAAGTGTCAAAGACTTGAGATAACCAAAAAGATAAAGGTTATGCTATCAGTAATGCATAAAAGATCAGTATTCACTAAGTGACTACAAACATTGATGGGCAGTGCACCCCAATGGAAAGAGAACCCCAAAAGGAAAGTCACAGTGATTACTAAACAAGAAACCTGACAAGCATTACTGATGAGCAGAATCACAAGAAATACCAACAAGAATAATTTCACAGTGATGCCTAATGGACAGTCAACCTCGATGGAAAGATAACCCCGATAGAGATTCTCGAATATAACTAAAGTGTTGACTAAAGCTAACAAAGAGTAAAACACCGAAAAGAAATGAAGCTTAGAAATGACAAAAGATTTAACTGGCAAGAGCTAAAGAATGAGTTAACTGGTTGTCAATATTGTTTTCATCAACAAGTTAAAAGCCATAGATAAGTAAAATCTTTAAAGTTATTTTATTCTAGTTGTGAAAGAGAAATGTAAGGGATAAAACTGAAGTAAAGCTTTAAAGCAAGATTGGCTAGAATTACAGATCATGCCAAGAACAAGAAAGTCAAGAACCTAGAAATGGTGAATCATATCTATAAAGAGACAAGATAATTCATTGTGAATTTGGGGTGAATAAAAAAATAAGATGCTAAGGAGAAACTGATGAAGGAAGACTTCAATCAGACCTGATCAATCAAGCTGAAGAATAGAGCTAATTCTGCAGACACCGAGCAACAGAGAAGCATAGCATCACAGAGTAGGAAGAAATGGAGAAAATCTATTGAAAAGATACATTTCTCAGAAAGTTATTATGAGCTTACAATAGATCTAAAAATTTGCAAGTCTAAGTTGTATGTGTGAACATATTATTTACTATTTCAGGTTAACCATTGATTCATAAAGTCTCTTAACCCATCAGGACTTAACAATCCTTTCTATATTGAGATACATCCCAAGGAGTATCAGACAGTTTGGTCATGAAGATAGCATGAGATGCTAGATACCATTTGACAAACTACATTGGGTTTGGTCATAAAAGGTATCATAGAGATGCCTGATATCAAGTGACAAACTATTCTATTTAAATACTCTAACAAGGTCACACCTAATAGTGTGTTTGTAACCTTTAATAGGGTTGGCTCTTCACCAAGCTCACTTCAAAAGAGTGAAAATTTTGGGTTACCGGTCCCAAGTGATTTTTCCCTTATCAGGGTTTCCACATTAAAAATACATGTGTCAATGTGTTTATGAGCCATTACTTTAGTGTTTTATATTACACATAACTAATTTGGATTGATCGGTATACTCTAAGCAATTTACTGCATTTCGGTAAATGAAAGACTCCTAATTGGTAAACAACAAGAGTAAGGTATAACAGTGAACTCCAAGCAGAATTTATTTGATAAGATTATTTGAAGGTATTCATCTTGTAGGACTGAAGATAACTAGAGGCTTATAATTGTGATAATAAGTTTTGGGTTAAATTATTGGAATATCTTTGAGGCCACTGATTCACCCCCCCCCCCCACCCCCTCAGTTATTCTAACAATTGGTATTAGAGCTTGTGTTCTTAGAAATAAATTTTAATAGCTCAAGCAAAAGATCACAAGATGAGCAAACGAGATGTGCCCAAGTTGAACAAGGACAACTTTTCATCATGGAAACATAGGATAAGACTCCACCTATTAGGTATTGGAAATGATGTTGTTTAATACTTAGATACTAAATTTGTGTTACCTATAGGACCTCACGCACTTGAGAAATTAGGAGAAAATCATGAGCATAATTGCATGATGATAGAGCTTGCTTCCTCTCTCTCAGATGTTGAATTTGAAGATTTCAAAAACTGCACCTCTACAAACCAAATATGGGATAAATTGAAGCTTGTACATGGAGGAGATGCTAATGTACTAAGAGCTAGGGAAGAAATCCTAAGAGGTAAATTTGATGACTTTAGAATGAGAGAAGGAGAAAATATCACTCAGTACAACTACAGAATAAAAGATGTAGTCAATTCTATCTGAGGAGTTGGATGCATACTTGAAGAAGAGAAAGTGGTAAGTAAAATCCTAAGAACCTTACTACATGTATATGCTATTAGAGTATATATTATACCAGAAATGAGAGTAGTAGAAAACAATAATGTCACTCTAGACAGTTTGGTTGGTAGACTGATTTCATTTGAGATGAATAAC
Organism: Thuja plicata; assembly: GCA_018584345.1. Taxonomy (NCBI): domain Eukaryota; kingdom Viridiplantae; phylum Streptophyta; class Pinopsida; order Cupressales; family Cupressaceae; genus Thuja; species Thuja plicata. Next base: position 52,370 of record MU222904.1, read on the forward strand.
TTTGATAGCAGTGTCTTACCATCTATTTAGTCTGCATTCAAATCTTCTTTGAAAATAAGTAAGTCAAGTCATAAACACACTATTAGAAATGATAGTGAAAGTGAGAGTGATGACAAAGATCTTGATGATATTGAAGCACTAATGGCTAGAAGATTGCAAAGAGGAAAAGGTAGATACAAAGGTAAATTACCACTTATATGTTTTAATTGTAAAGAGATTGGACACTTTGCTGATAGATGTCCTAATAAAAGAAAAGATGATAGAAGTAATGAAATATCATATGAAAAGAAGTTTGATAGAAGTGACAACAGATATTACCGAAGCAACCGGCAATTTTACAGAAGAGATACCCGAGACTAAAAGGATAAAGGGAAGAAAGCTTGTTACCTACCTAAGAACACAGATGGAGATACTGACACCAAATTTGATGAAGACATTGCGATGGTATTTGTGGCCATGAAGGATGATTTAGACGAAGAAGAAAGGTATGTAGAGAATTCACTCATATCTAAGGTTAGTAAGAATGATATCTAGATTATATATAGTGGTTGCACTCACCACATGACTGGTTATAAACAAAAGTTTGAAAGTTTTGAGTACTATAATGGTGGATCAGTAAGAATGGGTAATGACACACCTTGTCGAGTTGAAGGTAAATAAACTATAATGTTGAACAACCTCATCAAATGTGAAAATGCATACTGGGTAAAAGGACTTAATTATAATTTATTGTGTTTCACAGCTAAATAATACAGGTCACTAAGTAGCATTTGAGAATAAGAAATCAAAGATCTTTAATGAATCAGGAAGGTTGATCAGAACCGGTGAACAGACAAAAGGTAACCTATTCTATCTTGATGATATAAACACTACTTGTTTAATGGATAGAAATGAAGACATATGGTTGTGGCATAAAATATTATGTCATGTGAATTTTGACAACATGATAAAGATAAGCAATAAAAGGAAAGTAAGAGGCATACCGAGCATATCAAAGCCTAAGCATATCATGTATAAGAATTGTCGAAAAGGTAAGATGACAAATTCTAGTTTTCAGAGAAATACTCATACATCTAATGCTATTCTATAATTAGTCCATACTAATCTATGTGGACCCATGAGAACAAAGAGTTACTATGGTGATAGGTATTTCATTCTCTTTGTTGATGATTATTCTAGAATGATGACAATTATGTTCTTAAAAGAAAAATTAGAAGCATTCAAGATGTTTAAATGGTATAAAGTTATGGTAGAAAAACAAAGTGGTAAGGAATTGAATTTCTTAAGATTAGATAGAGGAGGTGAATTTGTTTCTGATGAATTCACTAACTATTGCAATGAGCATGGAATTAAAAGACAGATTTCTACACCAAGAACACCACAAAAAAATGGGCTTGCTGAAAGGAGAAACATATCCATTGTTGATTGTGCATGAACACAGATGATAGAGAAAATAATCACTCAAACATTATGGAGGGAAGCTGTTAGTACTATTGTCTACACATTGAACAGAGTACAATTGAAGAAAGATGCCAAGAAGACACCCTATGAGATTTGGTATGGTTACACACCCAATGTAAGCTAATTCAGAATTTTTGGTAGTTAATGTTATATTTTGTAAGATGATAGAAATGGAAAGCTTGAATCCAAAAGTGATGAAGGTATCTTTCTAGGGTATTATACCAAGAGCAAGGCTTATAAATGTCTTAACAAGTCCTCTAACAAGACCATTGAAAGTGCAAATATCAAAATAGATGAATATGCAGAGAAAAATGAGAAGGAAAGCATAAAATAACCAGAAGACTACAACAGTTTTTTTTACACTGAATAACCAGACACTCTACCTGAGCAATAGTGTATTTCTCCCAAGCAACATAACATTGCACCCAATCATCAAGCTACAAATACTGAAAAATCAGCAAGATGATGTTTTGAGCGATGGAGATCAGAATGAAGGTCAAGATTATGGTGAAAATGATGAACAAAGAACTGAACCAATACTTGCCAAGTATGTGAGAAGACATCATCCACAGAACCAGATCATAGGAGACAAGAAGGTTGGAATGAGAACAAGAAGTAACTCACTAAACACTAGATGTTTAATTTGGGATTTTGAGCCTAAACCTGTTAATACTACACTTGAGAATGAAGAATGGGTTAGTGCCATGAATGAAGAAATAGAAAATATTGAGAAGAAAAGAACATGGACATTAGTACCAAGACCAAATGACAAGAATGTCATCGATACCAAATGGATATTCACAAACAAGTTGAATGAGAATGGAGAAGTCACAAGAAACAAATCAAGATTAGTATGGACAAGAATAATGTATTGATTATGGAGAAACCTTTGCACCTATTTCTAGACTAGAAGGAGTAATAATTTTACTTTCTTATGCTGCATTCAAAGAATTCAAGGTATACCAGATGGATGTCAAATCTACATTTCTAAATGGAATACTAGAAGAAGAGGTATACATTGAAAAACTAGAAGGGTTTGTTGATCCTGACAAGAGAAACATTGTATTTAGACTACACAAAGCCTTGTATGGATTGAAACAAGAGCCTAGAGCCTGGTATGAAAGACTTCACTCCTATCTCATAAGCATTGAATATGTAAGAACAAGTGAAAATAGAAATTTGTACTTAAAAGAAGATACTGATGGTAATATTATGATTGTTGAAATATTTGTTGATGATATCATATTTGGGAGTAATGATATGTTATGTAAATCCTTTGCTAATGAAATGAGAAAAGAGTTTGAGATGTCGATGTTTGGGGAGATCGAATTATTTCTTAGTCTACAAATTCTTCAACAAGATGTAGTAATATGTATCACACAATCCAAATACATCAAGGAAGTGCTGAAGATATTCAAGATGGAAAATTACAAGCCACTTGGAACACCTATGGAAACCGGATGTAAGCTGACAAAAGAGGACAAATCAAATGAGGTAAATCAGACCTTTTATAGATCAATGATTAGCAAACTAATGTATGTTGTTCATACCAGACCAAATATAACACATGTAGTTGGAATAGTTGCAAGATTCTCTGCTAATCCCAAAGAATCACACATGACTGCTATCAAGAGAATTCTCAGATATCTAAAGAACAAAGAAGACTATGGCTTATGATATAAAAGAGAAGGAAAATTTGAGCTTAAATTCTATACAAATGCATATTGGGCTAGAAACTTTGATTACCGAAAGAGCACAACTGAAGGAGAATTCTTCATGGGTGACATACTTGTCACATGGATAAGAAAGAAGCAAGGATGCATATCACAATCTACTGTAGAAGAAGAATATGTGGCTCCTGTTGCAAATTTCTCTAACATTGCATGGATCAAAAAGTTTCTGGAAGGTATGAATATGAAGATTCTTGAACTAGTGATTATCTATTGTGATAATACCAGTGCAATTAACATCTCTAAGAATGCAGTCATGCATGCTAAGATAAAGCATATAGCTATCAAGTATCATTATTTAAAGAGAGCAAGTAAAAGAGAAAGAGGTGATACTGGAATATATTCAATAAAAGGAACAATTAGCTAATATATTCACAAATCCATTGCCTAAAGATACATTTGAGTACCTGAGAAAGAGACTAGGGGTCCAACCCATGTCTATTGGTCCGTAAGCTGACTAGGAGGATGCATCAGCCTAATCAGAAGATCATTAATGTTGATGCAAGGAAAAATATGGACTGCAAAGATACATATGTACACAACAAGGTACATATCTACACCAAAAACTACAGTCACTGTATTGTTGATGGATAGGGAAATTCAAGGAGTATATCATAAAAATGTGAAAGGATATAACTTTGGCATTCTTGTCAAAGAGAGAGAGAGATTCGAAGGGAGAGATTATCATTAACTAAAGAGAGAGAATATCCAGAATATCCAAAGGAAGAGATTAAATATGAAATATCCATCATGACTATCATAAGGGAGAGATGTAACCTATAAGGAAGAGGATATCAAAAGGAAAAGATGAGCTATTGTTGTCAAAGGAAAAATAGATGATCAAGGAGAGGAATAGTCAAAGGGAGAGACAACATCAGAGAAATAATCACAACCTGCTACATCTATCTAGTTAAGGGATCAAAGATTGAAGAAAGCACTCTGCAAGAAACAAATCTAAGCCTTATGAGCTTATCGAAAGCTAGACATTTATATTGGTTATAAAAAAATAACATTTGGGAGAGATTGATGAACTACAAGGGATATATTTCCTACTATATTAGTAATAGTATAGTGTGATAATGTAGTGTGTTTCCATCAATGCCAAAGGGGGAGATTGACATGAACTATAACTGATTGAATGTTTGAATATGTTAAGTTAATGATCACCAAGCTATAGAAAATTAATGCAAGACATTAAATCAGTTAATGTATTGCATTTTTATTGATGTCAACTTGATATAATCTGATTGGATATATAAAAAGTGTCAAATAATTTAGTGAACTAAAAATATAAAGGTTATGCTATCAGTAATGCATAAAATATTAGTATTCACTAAGTGATTACCAACACCGATGGGCAGTGCACCCCGACAGACAGAGAACCCCGAAAGAAAAGTCACAGTGATGCCCGAACAAGAAACCTAACAAGCATTACCGATGATCAGAATAAAAATAATTACTGAGGAGAAGAACTTCATAGTGATGCCCAATGGATAGACAACCCCGATGGAGATGCCTTAAGAGAACTAAAGTGTTGACCAAAGCTAACAAAGATTTAAACAATGGAAAGAAATGAACTTCAAAAATGACAAAAGACTTACCTGGCAAGAGCTAAATAAGGATTTAATTGGTTGTTAATATTGTTTTCATAGACAAGTTAAAAGCCAGATATAAGTAAAAGATTTAAATATATTTTATTCCATTTGTCAAAGAGAAATCTAAGGGATAAAACTAAAGTAAAGCTTTAAAGAAAGATTGGCTAGAATTGTGGATCATGCAAAGAAGTAAGAACAAGAAAGTAAAGAACCTATAAATAGTGAATCATGTCTGTAAAGAGACAAGCTAATTCATTGTGAATTAGGGGTGAATAGAAAAAGAAGATGCTGAGGAGAAATTGATGAAGGAAGACTTAAATCAGACCTGGTCAATCAAGCTAAAGAACAAAGCTAATTGTGCAGACATTAAGCAACAAAGAAGCAAAACATCATAGAGAAGAAAGAATTGGAGCAAAGGTATTGAAAAGATACATTGATCAGAAAGGTATTATGAGCTTACAATAGATCTGAAAAGCTATAAGTCTAAGTTGTATGTGTAAACAGATCATTTACTATTTCAGTTTAACAATTGAATCAGAAAGTTTCTTAACCGAGTAGGACTTAACAATACTTTCTATATTGAGATACATCCCAAGGAGTATCAAAAAGTTTGGTCATGAAGATAGCATGAGATACTAGATACCATTTGAAAAAATACACTAGGTTTGTTCATAAAAGGTAGCATAGAGATGCCCGATATCAAGTGAGAAACTATTCTATTTAAATCCTCTAACAATGTCACACCTAACAGTGTATTTGTAACCTTTAATAGGGATGGCTCTTCACTGAGATCATTTCAGAAGAGTGAATATTTTGGGTTACCGGTCCCAAGTGGTTTTTCCCTTAATAGGGTTTGCACGTTAAAAATCCATGTGTCAATGTGTTTATGCGTCATGACTTTAGTGTTTTACATTACACATAACTAATCTAGATTGATCATTATACTCTAAGTAATTTACTGCATTTCGGTAAATGAAAGACTGCTAATCAGTAAATAGTAAGAATAAGGTTTAACAATGAATTTTGAGTAGTAGTTATTTGATAAGATTATTTGAAGGCATTCATCTTGTAGGACTGAAGATAACTAGAGGCTTATAATTGTGGTAATAAGTTTTTGGGTTAAATTATTGGAATATTTTTGCGACCACTGATTCAACCCCCCTACCCTCTCAGTTATTCTAACAAGTGTAAATGCCATCGTGTTTTCTAGGGTATAATAAGACAAGTGAAATGAAGCAAACAAAAGGTACCAACTATCTAAGAGAGTTTAAGTTCCTATCTAACAAGGGTATTTCTAAGAACAAACTTTGAATTTTCTTTATCTCAAATGTTGATGAGGATATGATCTGACTCTTTTCTTAGATGAGATAGAGTCGTTATGGAAAGGTGATTGAAAAAAAAATTGGTTTTATGATAGTGAGATCAAGATAGTATAATCTAATCTGTTGAATTATAAATGTCAAATACAATCAGAAACAAACTAAAAAAGAGGATCCTAGATGTTTGAGATTTCACTAGATCTTTGTTATCTCCTATAGAACACAATGACTTTAACACTAGTCAGAGATATTTTCTTGGTTTCAAACTGATAGAACAATTTTTTTTGGTAAAATGAATGAAGACTATTTTGATAGAATTGCAGAAGATCACACAGAGTATGACCAAATGTCTTAAAATTTGTGAAAATAGGTCAAAAGGGTTTCTGGATAGATTTTTCAAGATTTCAGTACGAGTAAGTGAAGACTTGTAAGAGTACACCCACTTAATGATATGAGAAACTAGTTTATTTGTATTAGGATGCATACGAGAGTTGGCAACAGGTCAAAATTGACAGAAAAATGTGGATTCCTATATGATAATTCTAACCTGATGGTATGAGTATCTTCACTAGCTCGTACAAGTAAACAGGTCCATGATCCTGACTCATATCAGTCAGGATGAAAAATGATATGATAAATCATTGTTTATCAAAAGATGTGTTTTTTATGTTCACTTTGTATTTTTTAGTCTTTAGTTTGATTTTTTATAGTTTTAGTTTTACAAACACAAAAAACACGCTTGGAAAAGGAAAGACTCAAACACATGGTAGCCCTAAGGAAGTTAGCTTTAGTAAGAAAATCCTCACTCACAAACTTAGGTACACACCCAAGAGCTAATCAGAATACGACCATCATCAACCACGAGATGGATATAACAATGTCACACTATCTGACTCCAAGCGCTAATGGGGGAAAGATATGGTTAGTGTCTTGGAGGAGTTACTATCTCCCTCACACTTAGATTATCCACTTTCGGAGGTAAATCTGATGGTTACTAGTAAGAGGCATTTAATTTGGGCATCCATTAATAATCGTCTCGAATAGAATTGCACAAGGGAAAATTGAGGCATATAGCCCTATGAGTACCTAGATGTGTATAGTCTCGCAAGCGAGATTGAAGCAGATCTTCTCTACACAAAATCAAAGCATGTCCAAGGAATGATCATCATTGTTCCAAGGATAAAACCGATTAAGTCTTCCAATATTTTAATCTCAAGGAAGCATTTTGATTATAGTGAGATGAAAGGGTTGGCATCCACGTGTCCTCATTTGGGTCATTCCTAAGATATTTTTTCCTCAAGCGGCAGGCCCTCTAAAGATTTAAATCAAAAAAGAGGATTGGCGCCTTAAGAGTCTAAATTTATGATTCTCCACAAGGGAGAAGAGCATACTCTCCTATCCATGTTGTTTTATCCTACCAAACACATCAAGTAGAAGTTATTTTTAAGATGTATTACATGTGAGGTTCCTAGAATTCAATTAATGCAAAATAGAAAAACAAATGTTTGATCGGTTTTGTCTTAGGAAACCTACATTCACAATCGTCAATAGTTTTTTTTTTTTTTTTCCTTCTTTCTCAAGCATCCTGCATGAAAGTGTTTTATAATAAGAATCTTTGTCAAATGTTCTGTAGACCACTGTTAGGTTGTGAAGATCATAATACAACAAACAAAAAATGTGAAATCTTAGAAAAATCAAAGTAAAATATGTGTTGTTTAAAGTTCAGAATGACAGAAATTCATACGAGTATCCCCTTGTTACCATACGACTATATAGGTGTCCCCATATGAGCTTCAATTTTGAATCACACTACAATGTGAGAAAAATTGTATGAACCCATTTAGTCAAAGTGTGGCACAAATCCTAAGATCCAAAAAAAGAATAGTAAATAAAAAAGACACTAAAGAGGTATCTCGGTCATACGACCAAGACTGAGGACCTGTTGGTTGTCTGCCACTAATATTTCAGCTATAAGTTCACGTCGGGTTCAGCAGAATGTAGATGGGCCTAGGCACTTAACTTTCAATCAAGAGAGGTTAGTAGCACCGATTCAAAATGTAATCAATAAAATAACTACAAAGAATGATTCTATTAATAATAAAATAAGAAAAAACATTACAAGGGAAGACAAATAAATGCAAACCCCAATGCTTGAAGCTTCTATTGCTTCTCTCTACTCCTTCTAAAATGTTTCATGGATGGTGCTCGGTATGTTGGAAACATTTATGACTTGGGAGCATCGAGAAAATGAGATGAAAATTATAATGCTTCATACGAAAATCCTTCATAGTAATTGTGCACAAAGTTGGAGATTATAGAGAGACCGTCAAATGGTTGATAAGGATTGATTTTATAAAATATGGAAATGATTTGGACGAATGAGATTGATCCTAGAAACTTGAAATAGATGGTTGAGATCAATAAGAACTGAAGAATTTTAATCAGTAAACACACACTCTTAACTGAAGAGAAGAGGGAATGGTTTAGTCAACTAAAGAGTTGATTGTGAGTTATCTTTTTGAACTAGAGATAAGATGGAATGATTTAGGAAATCACAGAGGATGAACATGAGTTCCATTTTTGAACTGGAGAGAAGGTGGAGAAATTAATGCAATTACACAGAAAACAATTGGGTTTCCTAGCATTGGATTGACAAGTCCATAAGAAATACAAATCATCACTTTTGGGCACCAACAAACTGAGAGTGGGGGTATCTATACAAACATCAATAATAATTAGAATTCATATCTTAATAAACTTCACATCACCATTAATAATTATTTATGAAACAATAAAGCAAAAAGAAATGTTAACACAAGAATGCTAGATTTGTATGGAAAACCCAAACCTAGGAAAACCCATGGTGAGACCTATCTCATAACATATGTATAAATATATAATTGCAAAGAGTTAGGCTTGTTGCTAGATATCTCATTGCTCAAGACTTGCAACTAACATTCACTACCTTCAGAGAAAGATACAAAATAATCTACTCGAAGACTCGCTATCAACCAATAACATGAACTACACAAATGAAATAAGGATCTCCTAAAAAGAATCAACAACAAAACCCAGTCTTAAAATCTATTTCTTTGATTCTCAGACTACTATATATCTTCTTATCTTATTTCTCTTATTTTCTTTACACAATTCGCTCTTCCTCCTTTTCACTCTTTATAACACACTTAGGAACACCTCCACACATGAATTACATTCCTTAAATATAAGATATATCTTGAAAATCTGTATAACAAGTCGACCTCAACCAATAAAAATCATTATCACATAAAATAGATCATCTAAGCCCAAGATACACAAACTGGTCCACTCTAGGAGAAAGAGGGAACCCAAATATAGCTCAAAACAATCTCCTAAGATAGATCTAATGATTCGTACATCAAACACAACCATCTCCAAAATGTAACATGTGAATATGTAAAGTAAAGCTTGTAGAATGAACATGAGTTCCATTTTTGAACTGGAGAGAAGGGGGAGAAATTCATGAAATCACACAGATTGACCATGAGTTCCCTTTTTGGAACTAGAGAGAAGATTTGTTGATTATTTATTTGACTTTAGAAATTAAAATACTCATAAATGATATATATGAATTCTATTTTTATTTAAAATAGAATTAATAGTGAAATTAAATTAATTAAAAGAAATTAATTTAATTTGAAGAATAATTAAACAATTTTAAATATTTAAAATTAAAGTTTGCAAAATTGAATTTATTAACTAATAAAGATTAATTAATTAACATTTATTAATTAAATAAGATTAATCATTGAATTAATTTTGGAAAGATGATTAAATGATTAGAGGGTTGGATTTACAAGAAATAGATGATTTAATTAGTGATTAAGAAATCATTAATTAATAGAGGAAAATTAGTAAATAAATGCAAAGGCGCAAGTGTGTCAATTGTAGGGTGTCTACAATTTCAAGCAATGTTTAAAAGTGAAGCGTACAAAACTTGAATAGATTGTGCATAAATTTTAACCAATACCATGTTACTCTTCCTACACAAATAGAGAAATACATGCACACTACTACAAGGTAAGGTGTTTTAAGATAATTTTTTGAGGCAATAATCTAGTATTGTCTTAATTATGTCTTGTCTTTTCTTTTTTATTTATCTTATTAGTTTCTATTTTGATTTTAGTTGAAACACGAAAGTAATTTCATCCCACAAAGGATCCCTTATGTTTTGATGCAAAAGGTTGTCTTATTGACAACACTTTTTACAGACTTCACTTTTTTTAAGCTCTGCAAATATTCTCTTCAGCTCGCAAAAACTATAGGGTCCTCATTTTGGTTTTGGTAGGGATTTGTATTATCATTCTATACATGTTGCCTTTATGTCTCACCAGCATCATTGATAGCACAATGTGATTTATGTGGATTTATAAAGTATCTCACTTGCCCATTTTCAGTGAGTATTTTTTTCAACATGGATATATCATTGTTTTTTGTTGTGTTTTGAGCTTTAGATTTACTTCTTTAGATGAGATAAGGCAAGTGCGACTTCTAACAGTTATAGTAAAAATGGTGCAGTCGTCAAATAAAATGTAATAGAAAAAGAGAAAGGGAATTTTGTGCAAAAAAGGATACTTCAAATTGACGGGATATTAAATGTACTTAGATCATAAAGATCGATGAAATATAATGGGAAAAGAAATAAAATTAATTGTCTTATTGAAGAAAACACATTAATTGTGTTCAATGTACACCTACTACAGTATGAGGTAAATTTCTGGGCAAATAGATGTCTTTCCCTTATTTCATTGTAGAAACACTTGTTCATTCTAAAGAAAGTGTGTTTATCTTAGTGGGGTGAATGAGGCCCTCTAACAATGCCAATTTAACCATCCATGGAAAGATGAACTTAGCGGGGAAAATATTAAGTTACTTTTGATGTTTCCAGAGGTACAAAATTACTATTTTTTATGTAAGATCTTTGTATTTTGTATGCACTTTTCAATACCCTTTACAATTTATTTTTTCAGTTATATACTTTCTGAATGCCTTTTCCGGTGTCCATAACAACCACACTTTCATATCAGCTTAACTGGATAAATGATAAGTTGCTTATGGAAAATGTATTTTTACACAACATCTATGTATTTTGTGTCTTTTTTAATACCTTCTATAACAATGTTTTAGTTTTGTTTATTCTCTATGTCATTTTTAATACCCTTTGCAATTATATTTTTAGTTCTGTATAGTCAACTATGTTGTCAAAAAGGGATTAAAAGCTATTTCTCCTATTATCTTATTTTTGTATACTTTAAAAAAATATTCCTTGATTGTGAAGTGTTTATGTTTTGATTGTATGTGTGGTCATTGCAAAGATCTGGGTCCTATAAGTAAAAAAATGTGTTTCTTTATTTTTATTAATTATATTATCATAAAAAGTAAGCACTTGATTAATGTACTTTTTAAGGACTATTTTGTGCTCATTTTAGTAATTGGAATTTATAAGGACATTTAAATTAAAATATGGCTCCATTTTCTTCTCTTTCAGCTCTATCATGGTTAAAATCAAGGTCGACCCTTATTTCTAGGCGTGCTCCTCTATTTTCTTCTAAATTTTGAAATTATTTCTTGGCCTCATGGAGATGGATCATCTAACACTTTGAGATCTCTACGTAGAAGTTGAATGCGTTACATATCTCCTCCATTTTCTATTATAATTTGAGGCATGGGTTAAACTAGGTTTAAATGTTCTTGAATATTATAAGAACCACTTATTTCTCTAAAGAATTGAGCTTAGGAAGGGCACAAGGAAGGGTGCTAGAAAAAAATAGAAAAGATAGGGGAATTAGAGGCAAAGGTAGAGATAGTGTCGAAGCTTAACAAGAAGTTATAGCTAGGGTCAGTTTCTCACACAAAAGAGATGTGTGGATGATAAAAAAAAGATCATTTTATATCTTTTGAATTCTTAAGGAATATGCCAAAAAGAATATGTTGGATATTAATTAGATTGGGTCCCAATGAAGGATATTCTAGCTTTAAGTTAGTACAAGGGGCCAAAGTTTCTAACAAAGAGATCATACTCTTAGTGGAAAATTTAGGGCTTACATGCTATGCCACAATAGATGAGTTAATTACTCTAGGCTTGGGATTAAAACAAGAGTGTGAACCAGCTTATGTTGGCAGATACAAAAAATCTAACCATGATAGAGGGGTGGTTTCGAAAAGATAGAAAGTTTAGAATTAGACTCCTCAACGAAAGTGAAAATTTGAAAAGAATAATTTAGCTTAAAGTGATTTAAGAAGTGGTTTAACATAATAAAAAACAAGGTATGAAATCTTTTATAACAAACCTCCAAGATAAAATATTGTATAAGGCCTTAAACCATTATCACCTAGATGTCGAAGAAGTCTTTATGATTGAAGCCTGTTTGGTGCTTGTTAACTTTCTCCTCTACTCTTAGAAAGGTTATCACAGCTTCCATGTGGCCAGCATTCATCTTTTTATTCATTTTAACACTCTCTTTTGGGATACCTACAATAACAAAAAATTTCTTCACTGTGAATTTAAAGAAGATGCCTCCAATAGTTACCACACCATTTTCCAAGAATTTGTAAATTCCATAGAAAGGACATTGATCAAATCCCTATATTGGCTCTATCTAAGGGTATATATTGTTCTCTAACATAATATTTGAGAGATCACTATCATTCTTAAAAAAAAAATTATGATCTTTAAGTTTAATTTTAACGAAATCCCCTCCAATTCTATAAATATAATCACATAACACGAAAAAAGAGAACCAAAGTCAAAGGAAGAAGATGATAGTTATAATTTATAGTACTCTAGGAGGATGAAAAACTATACCTAGAGATTTTTAAAACTATACAAGGGTAGGCTATACATATGTACTTTTCCAACAAACTATTTTTAGTAACAGCCCTATTTAGTATGTTTGCTATATTTAGAAGCCATTTATAAATTTAGCTAGTGATTCCTTATAATATTCCGATGACAAGAAGAATATTTCAATGACCTGATTTTTTTCCTGACAAAGATTTTTTTTTCCCAGCAACGAAATTTTTTTTTGGAATATTCCATGACAGGTTGATGAACGTCAAATTTTTTCCCATGGTTTTCTTTTGACCAATTTTACTAGAAATCCAACAAAGAGAAGTTGTTGGTTTTTTCCCATAACTTTCTCATACAAGCTCAAAATTGGGAAAACAAGATATCATTGGAAAGTTGATTCTAGTGGTACAATATAAATTTGGTGGTGGTTTGATGAGATTGTGCACCATTATTTCATACTGGTGCTCTAAATTTTGGGTTCTTTTTATGCTTAGAGCCTATTGGTGCTCAAATCAACAGATTGGATTTCCTATGAACTTGCCAATCCAATTCTTGGAAACCCAATTGATTTGGCCAACTAACAAGTCACAACCAAGGCAAGGTTGGAAATTCTATAATTCTGGCTCTGCAAAACCAAGGTTGGTAGGCCTATACCTTAAACTTATCCTTCAAGTCTTCAGGATTTTTATAGCAGATGAGAAACACATCAAACTCCTTTCTCATGTATGGCAAGGCACTTGAAATAAATATAACTGAAAGAAATATATCATAAACTGTAAACTGAATTACTTTAAATAATTGAAAGAATGTTTTGTAAATGTGCATGTAATTTGAAATGAATAGATAGATAAGATATCACAAAACTATAAATAATGAACTGAATAACTATAATCCAAATAATGATTATAACAGTGCCTTATTCTACCATAGGCAATAGAGTCAAGATCATTCCAATCTTATGTTCAACCTCAAAGACATTTTTACAAGAAAACTTATCACTTCAAAGGTGTTATGGAATGTACATGCAACCTAAAACAAATTCAAAGATATTTCAAAAGGGTAATACTTCTCAGATGACAGATCAATTGACTAAGGCCTCAATAAATAGAATTTAACAATGCAAAATGAGAAAACCAATTGAAAATATAGACTATGAATCAAATCAAGAAGCATGCACATCAAACTATCACTTTGAAGAAGTTCTATTGGTTTATCCGAGGGACTAATTGTAAAATGATAATGAAATAATTGCATACATGAAGAAAAAGGACTTATCTTTATTGATTATGAAAATAGTACAATAGAGTTTACATTTGCAGTTATTGATCCATCTAATCCATCTATCAAAATTGTATTATTGTTGTCTTGTCTTGTCTTTACATTTTAGATTATGTATATATATGTGTTTGAGTGGCTTTCACACCTCTTTAGGGTGAAAAGACACAACTCTTATTACAAATTATTTTGAAAAAAAAATAAACTAACTAAAAATAACTACCTAACTTTCAGATTTGTCTTTGGTCAAAAATCCAAAATACCTTGTGAAAAGCTAATATTTTTTCTGGAGATAGGAAATTTGATTTTCCGATTTGGGTCATTTCTAGATTTTTAAAATTTGACCATCTATATCCTCTATCAAAATAATCTTTGTAGCAGGTCTAAATTCCAACATTTTCTGAAGGCTTCGATTAGTTAGTTCTATTTATTTGTGTCATAAAGATTCCTTCCTTTGATTTTTTTTAGTATGGAGGAGCATGCTTCTTGATAATGGATTGGGACTTATAAATTATCAAAATTTACGGTACCACCAGTGGCTCTTTCTGGGGACGTATGCTCCCTGTGAGCATAGTGAGATTCCAGCTATCTCTGGAGAAGCAGACCAAGTATCCACACTTAATCTGATGCAAATTTATTTGGTTCTCATCTTTAAGATTTATGTTTATACCAATAGGTCATGAAGAAATTTTATAGGAACATTCAATTGGGTGGCCCCAGGCCCCCAAAAAAATGAACACTACTTCTTTCCTCTATCAAACACATAATTTTGATCATGTAATACTTTGGATCTCCCGAATACGATGCCACCACTCTCATGGACAACGTTCATTTCTTTATTAACATGCTTTGACTTTTGTTTACCTTTAGAAAAGTCAGTATGTGCATTGTAGTTCTTGCTAAATAGAATATCCCCATGCATTTGATCAACCCTACAAGTAACTAGATTCAGCTCTTCTGCTTGGATGCCTTTACATACACAATCTTCCCTATACTCAAGATGTTGTTTTTTTTCACAAAAAGGATTTAGAGATAACTCACATTCAGGAACTTCCTTCTTATCAAGAATTTGATCAGATAGGATACTCAGATAATTTTTGGAACTAATCTTCAACACATTCTCCTCATTATGTCTGCTTGATTCCATCTCATCTTCACATGTTTGATACAACTTCTGCTCATAGGATGAAATAATGCATGTCTCACTTTCTGAATACACTTCCCCATACATATTTTGAGTTTCATCATCTTCAAAATGATCACTAGGCTCACTGTCTTTATCATGATGTTGATGGAATTGATTGCATATAAAATATTCTTCAAATCATGGATTCAAGGATATAGAGAAATCGGGCATATCTGCATGAGATATTTCATCTGAAACTTCTTTGTAATCACATGTTGTATGTTGTTATATTTCATCTCCATTATTTGATTCTTTAAATTTATCATCTTCTTCATCTAGTACGCCCTGAGTATGTACTGGTTCATCAACTTGCTTATCATGGTGCATTGAGAAAAAAATTTGACCACTCTTCTCAACATGTTTTTGATATTCCATGTCTAGTAAATATGAGATTTCTTCTATACTGAAAAGATCTTCTTCCTCATCATCATGGTCATTGATACCTATTTCCATGCAAATCTCACTATGTATAGATTCTACTTCAATCTGATCCAAATTTTCTTCCTCTATGTCATCATTCTTTTCTTCCCTTAATACTACACATATTTGCTCAAGAAAATCTAGTAGTTGAGAATCATGGTAGATTCCTAACTCACAAAATTTATCCATTAATTCCCTTCCCATAGGCTTGATATCCGAAGGTATTTCTTGATACATCTTTATCATTCTCATGAACAAATGTAGTGCATGTTCACCTTTATATCTTTCCAAACTGAAGAATGTATCCAAAGGAGACATGTAAGATTCTTCCTCCAAAATGTAATTTGGCTCTCTTTCCTTTTCATAGCACATGTCTTGTTCATAACACATGTTTTTTTCTTCACCACTCGCATCATGAAACATATCAAGAAACCACTGCTCAAACTGTCTCCATGATGAGATACATTGTGTGGGTAGTGATTCATATACTTGTCAGGCATTAGATTTTAACGTCTCGACAACTAGCCTCATTACCTGATACTCTGTAGAAACCTCATAATCTTCTATGAATGTATAAAATGCATCCAAGTGTTGTAGTGTCGATTCATCCCATTTTCCATGGAACTTTGGTAGAAGTTGTGAAATTTTAGGGGATAACTTATTTGGGATGCATTGAAATCTCCTAAGATCCAATGGCTTGATACCATATGGAATAAAAGGCTTTCTTTGAAATGAGGGATACATTTGAAAAAACAATCCACCATCTCCTTCTGAGTCTTCTGCCTCAGTAGAGTCACTGACTAAAATGCTTTGTTCAATAGAGTCGCCACATTCTTATCAAAAGGAAAATACTTACTATCTTCTGAGTTCTTTTCTCGCAGTAGAGTCTTAAATATATCACCAGAGCTTCTAGGTAAAATACAATAATGTTCTTTTGAACAACTCCCCAGTAGATTTGCCAATCTATTGGTGCTCAAATCAACAGATTGGATTTCCTATGAACTTTCCAATCCAATTCTTGGAAAGCCAATTGATTTGGCCAACTAAAAAGTCACAACCAAGGCAAGGTTGGAACTTCTGCAATTCTGGCTCTACAAAACCAAGGCTGGTAGGCCTATACCTTAAACTTAACCTTCAAGTCTTAAGGATTTTTATAGCAGATGAGAAACACTTCAAACTCCTTTCTCAAGTATGGCAAGGCACTTGAAATAAATATAACTAAAAGAAATATATCATAAACTATAAATTGAAATACTTTAAATAATTGAAAGAATGTTTAGTAAATGTGTATGTAATTTGAAATAAACAGATAGATAAGATATCACAAAATTGTAAATAATGAACTGAATAAATATAATCCAAATAATGATTATAACAGTGCCTTATTCTACCATGGGCAATAGAGTCAAGATCATTCCAATCTTATGTTCAACCTCAGAGATAGTTTTACAAGAAAACTTATCACTTCAAAGGTGTTATGGAATGTACATGCAACCTAAAACAAATTCAGAGATATTTCAAAAGGGTAATACTTCTCAGATGACAGATCAATTGACTAAGGCCTCAATCAATAGAATTTAACCATGCAAAATGAGAAAACCAATTGAAAATATAGACTATGAATCAAACTAGGAAGCATGCACATCAAACTATCACTTTCAAGAAGTTGTATTGGTTTATCCGAGGGACTAATTGTAAAATGATAATGAAACAATTCCATACATGAAGAAAAAGGACTTATCTTTATTGATTATGAAAATAATACAATAGAGTTCACATTTGCAGTTATTGATCCATCTAATCCATCTATCAAAATTGTATTATTGTTGTCTTGTCTTGTCTTTACATTTTACATTATGTATATGTGTGTGTGTGTGTGTGTGTGTGTGTGTGTGTGTGTGTCACTTTCACACCTCTTTAGGGTGAAAAGACACAACTCTTATTACAAATTATTTTGAAAAAACAAAAAACTAATTAAAAAATAACTACCTAACTTTCGGATTTGTCTTTGGTCAAAAATCCAAAATACCTCATGAAAAGCTAATATTTCAGCTGGAGATAGGAAATTTGATTTTCTGAACTGGGTCATTTTTAGATTTTTAAAATTTGACAATCTGTATCCTCTGGCGAAATCATCTTTGTAGCAAGTCTAAATTCCAGCATTTTCTGAAGGCTTCAATTAGTTAGTTCTATTATTTCTGTCATAAAGATTCCTTCCTTTGATCTTTTTTGTTGTGGAGAAACATGCTTCTTGATAATGGATTGGGACTTATAAATTATCAAAATTTAGGGTACCACCAGAGCCATCTCTTGAGAAAATAGGCTCTATTTTCTAACTTCCGCACATTGTTGGAAAGCTCTTAGAATCCTCTACAATACAAATATTTGGTATTTGTTTTCATAGTTTTGATCATGTATACATTATATTCCCAGAATTATTTACCCTGATATTTTCTAACTATCCAGTTGTAGAAGGGTTTTTGTATCTTATGGTGGGGGGTTTCTCTTGTAGATATTCAGTATGGCCAATTCCACTCTATCTCCTTATCCTTCTTAGTCTAGTGAGTCTTCCTCCAAGAAAAAGTGGAATAATTTAGGTGATCATTGTAGTTTCTTGTGGCAAGGAAGGTCATCCAGTTTCCAAGTGGTGGAAATAATTAGAGGGTTTAGAGGAGGCCATGAAGCAACATCATATTTCAGCTCCTTAGTCTTATTCATCTCAGAAAGACAAAGGTCATGCTCATTTCACATGGTCCTTTCCTTCATCTATTTCTTAGTGACACAAATTTTCAGTGGAATTTCCAAGCCTAACCTTTGTTAGCATTATAGGGGGTTTCTATTTTTTGATCTAATAATTCCTTGGTTCCACAGTTGATCAGTTCTTTAGACTATTGGCACATGTATTCTTGCATCTTTGAGTAGTTTTGTTTGGTTCACTCATATAGATTTATGTGTTATCTTCATCTTTGACTAATAGATGTTTTGTCTTTGTTTTCCATCTTCTCATTGTTCAAGTAGTTTCCTTGGGAGAACTCATGTAGACTATTGTCTTTTGTATCTTTAGGTGATAGATTTTTTGTCTTTGTTTCTCATCTGCTCATTGTTTGAGTAGTGTTGTTGGGGTATATCATACGAATTGATCTTCATCATCATCTTAGTTTCAAAGAAGGTTTTTCATTGAGCACTATGACAGTTATCATTTGATAAGTGTCCAAACTTTTCTTGTAGTTGTGTCCCAGAGGAGTTTCTTCTGCACTTCATGTAGTTGCATGTCTCACTTTTGGAGAGGGGGATTTTCCCATGTGGTTTTCCTCATTTTTATCTACTTTAAGATATTTTCAATGTACATTGGTACCTAATAAAGCCTTTGTTGTTGAGACTCATTCATGTATTTCACGCGTAGAGTTTTTTTTGTCTCCTTAAGTTTTACTTTAGGGGGTGTTAGAGCATGCATATTAGTTGCTTTAGGCACACTTGCTTATGTTCCTTTAATTAATTATGCACATGCTAGAGAGTATTCTTATATATATTATTATACATAATTAAAGCACATTCATGCTCTAGCTTAAGTTCACTTAGTGAGTCTAATTTTTGCTCAATCTAATTTAGTTAGGCTTTAGTTTGCACATTGTTCATGTCATGAACGTCTAATTTTCATATCTTCGCTTTAGTTTTCTAATTTTAAATTAAGTTAGCTTTTCTATTTTTAGATCTATTGCATTCTATAAAAGAAATTGATCTCTTCATTGTAATTCATCCTGTGATATGTGATCTTGCAAATTGTAATCCTTTTGCTTTTGAGGAATATAGAAATTATTCTCTTGCTACCCTTTGTTGTGGTAGGTGTTTTCATTTGTTTTTTGATCCTAGGTGCTTGTGTTGCAAACTTCAACAGTAAATGTGTGAACACATGTAAATGTTTGATTCCCTAATTGATGTATAAAAGTGTAGCTTTAAGACACATTTTTATAGAGAATTGAACTAAAGGAGTTTTCATAATGTAATTTTAATGTTATACTTAACTTTTATTGGTCGTATAAGATGGTAAACATGTGACATTGCAATTTGTCATAGATTAAGGATTTGCAAATTACTCTTAGTATTATCTTGTGTTCATAATGAAGACACTAATGAATATGGACTTATAATTTCTTAGTCCTTAGTCCTTCCTATATTCTCAGAGCTCTTATACAAAATCAATAATTACTTAATTTTATTTGAGTTTTACATATCATGGATTCCTTTATTTATGTGTGAAGAGTAACATGGTATATGTCAAAATGTATGCCCAACCTACTCAATTTTGTATGCTTCACTTTTAAAGTTGATTTATAATCAACAATATAAAAGAATTAAAAAATTATAAAGAGAATGTGTATTAAGAGAAGGCCTATATTGGTTTTATTTTGACATATTAATGAAGAGCTCAATTCCTCATACTGTGGTCACCATGTTGGAGCAAACTTTCAATTAGTTGCTATCATTCATTTAACTTTGAAATTTTAACTCTGCTATTGAAAATAGACCAATCACTAACCTAAAACCTATTAATATAAATTTCTTGTGTCATTTCAATAATGGTATTCTTTACATATTCTACATACTTTTTTTGAATATAAATATACTAGTAATAACAACTCTCTCAAACCATTTTTTTGTAGACGCAGAACCACTTGATGTGCAAGGATGTTGAAGGAATGTATTATTGTCATCATCTTCTACTTGATCTACCAACACATTTAAAGACCTCATAATTTTTGGCACACAATATTCCATCTTACCTTCCAATATCTTCACCACTTCACTCATGCATTGCCTTTGATTTTATTTGTCTTGAGTACAAAGTCCCCCAACCACAACGACTCTTCTCACCTCTTCGATATTCATCTCACTTTCTATCCTCACATCCACAATGCACATTATGTTTCCCCTCTCAATTTGAGATGAAGACCATGTAGGAAAATACAACCAGCTCTCCTAAACCTTCAAGTCCAAATTTCTATGACAGGATATAATTTACAACAACATCATACAAAAATATTCAAATGAACCATGTCATCAACCTACACATTGCCATATTCAATCCCTTCTAGATTGGAAAATATGTTATCATTAAGTAGTCCTCAATAACATCATAACATTCCTCCATCTTTAACTTATCCATTTCTATTGCATCAACTTATTCATCCCTCCATAATGTCATACGCATTGCTAGACATTAGGGGCAAACAAATATGTACTTTTTTTTATCGGTAATAGTTATATTTTATTAATAAATTTTTCAAAGTACATCCTTGGAATCCTCTACAAAAATCCTTTGACTACACACAGTTACAAATAGAACTACTCATATCCATCTATCAGACCTATCATATCAGAAGCCTCTTACATAGGCAAAAAGGCTATGAACAACCATTACAATAGTCGAAAATTCAAGTTTGTGATGAAACCAATACTACAATAATTGCATACTAGTCCTATACATAATAATCCCATATTTTGACAGAGGAATACAAGTAAAAAAATGAAGATGAGACCTCATACCAAACCACCATCCATAATGCACTCATTTTTCATTTTCTCTATGTTACAGATCTCTGTCACCAAACTTGAGCCTTTTGGGACCAACACTCCACCTTTTCCATTATGTTGTATGTCCCTCTATCAAAATGGATGATTCCCAACTACCTTCCTCACAATTTGCTTCCTCGGCAACTGCTGCCACACCCTATCAGCTTCCTCAACATCTTTCATTCTGACATAGGCTTCAAGCATATTCCATGCATCACCACGTGCAATAACTCTAAACTTCTTCCTCTGAGACATACTCCAAAATAGGAATTGTTACATTTCCTCAATCGAGTCCACCAAGAGTCTCCAACCTTCTTCGACCACCACAACACCCTTCCCAAGATTAGCATAAGATAGGATGGGGACCATTCCATCCATCCACTCTTCCTTCAACGCCGCCCTCATAATCCATAGAGTGCCTTTTCTGCTACCCAATTGCATTGCCCATGCCATGAACATGGATGAGCTATCAATATTAAATATATAGTGATAATCATTCTACATAAATTTATTCCTGAATAAAGCTTCCACAAGCTACAAGAACTTGACATCTTTGAAGTGACAGATGTGCCTCAACATTATCGAAGAACCACCCTATTCATTCTAGCCACTCACCTTCAATATCTCTAAAGTCTTCCAACACTTCTCCCTCCTCCCCTTCCATTATTCTTACCCAAACCTTCAAAATAATATCTACCTCTATGTTCCCTTCTCGTCTAATGTTAGTAACCTTATAAATCTCGAATTCTCCAAGAAGTTTATAAATGATCTTGATATATTTATTTAGATATCATGTCTAAGCTATGCCATTAAAAATTTCCATGACTATAACTTGTGAATCACCCTCAAGATGAAGTTGTCTTACCTTCAATTGTCTCACATTTTGAATAGCATAGAGGGGAGCCTAAGATTTCACCTCATTATTTGAACCATCTAAAATTTTCTTGGCTCTTATTGTCAAGGAGTTACCAGTGATATCTCTTAGAATACATTAAGCTCCACACTGATTGGGGTTCCCTTTTGGAGCCCCATTAAAGTTTGTCTTAACCTTACCTCTCTCTTGTGGAGACCATCTCACAAAATCAATACTCATAGAAGGGGCATCCCTATGAAGCCCTTGAATGGGTCAAAACTTGAAGAGAGGCCACTTGGGCTAGAGTTATTTATCTAATTTGGTGAATGGTATATTTGTAGTATTGATTCTCTCTGCCAAATTAATTACCAATTCATAAATATCTCACTCTAATCTCACCAAAAACATGTCCTCTCCCTCCATCTTGTGTTGAAATATCCTTTGATTACATGTGTTCCTTCGATAGTTCACATATAACTATAAAAGGAGAGACATGTCAAACTCCACTAAAAAAAAATTTATACCTCAAAATATACCATATTGACCCCATTCTCTAAGCATTCTTGGCAGAGAGAAATGGAGATTCAATCTCTCCCATACAAACTTCCAACATTGCTGAGAAAATTCACAGTTCATGAAGAGATGGTCCAGTGTTTCCCTTTCATTATTACAAATAACATTTGAAAGGTCCTAAGAAACAAATTTTCATCATATTCTCTCCTATTATCACCCTGCCTCTGAGATCCAGCCATGAAAAGGCCCACTCATTTGGAAAAGTATGTTTGTTCCAATATAGCTTCCCTAGCCATCCATCCAATCTATCTTCTCTTGCAATTAGTGAATATCCCAAATTAATAGAGTACTCATCATTCTTAGTGCCACACTATATTAAATCATCCTAATTTCCATAATAAATAGTGGTCTTTGAGCTAATAAATATTGTAGCTACTACTTTTGGTCCTCACTTACTAATAATCCATCCACACCCTTCTAATTACATTTAATACCCTCCCTGCTTTTGCATTCTTCTATGTAGTCTCTTACAAAAACTCCCTATTTCCTTTTTGTAGCTCGTCTAATTTTTGCGAGGTCAAAACTCTCTTCCAAGATTTCTCTTCCATCCCAAGAATCAACCCATAACTTATCTCTATTATCATTCCCTAGCAACCAAACAATGTGGTTACTAATAACTGGCCTGTAATCTAGAATAAAATTCTACAAGGAATATCCCCTTGAAGGATCATAAATAGTCAAGATGCAGAACTTACCCTCACTGTCAAGATATTTGGCTCTCATAATTCTTACCCATTTCTAATTGGGGTTTCTAACCATCATCCACACTAGTTTACCCCCCATTGCTTCATTATGGAATCTCCAACCCATCAAACCTACCCCCGTGATTCCTTAGATTTACATACATGTTCCTAGGACAAAAGTGGAATCTTATCATGGTCCTACTTTCTATTCTAGATAAATCTACCCATATTTTTCTCTAGAACCTTAATAACTTTTACAGGAATCTTCAATAAAGACATGTAAAATAGAGGAATAGCAAAATTATCGTCTTCAACATTAAGATTCTCCCTACCAAGCTTAGCCACTTACTCTTCCAACCTTCTAAATTGTTGAATAAATAATCGATAAGCTCATGTCATTAATCTTCCTTATTATCCTCGCCAAATAGAGGAATGTCATGAAATTTTCCTAAAAAAAACCCATGTTGAATGCCAAAAATGGTTGCAATCTCCCTCTTAATATCTTGACGAGTGTGGAAAAAATAAATTACCGACTTGCTCCAATATATATGTCACCCTAAAGATGCACTTTACTTGTCCAAGAATTTCTTGATCACACAGGTCTCCCGTAATATTTCTTCCACTGTTAAAATTGTTTTATGAGAAAACTATTGGCGAGTGGAAGGCTCAACCTCCTATCCTATGGTGACACCTTTCCATTTTCCATCCATTGTACGCTTTGTGATTAATCTCCCAAGAGCCTCCACTATAACAATGAAGAGAAATGGAGAGAGGGCCTCCCACTACCTCAAGCCTCTATTCATTTCAAATTTAACCCTATAGACTATCATTAACTATGATAGAGGCTCTATGATTCCCAATTAATCTAGCCACCCAACCAATCCATCTCTCACAAAAAACAAAATTTTCTCAAGACTCAGAAGAAAATCTCTATTAACTCTATCATAAGCTTTCTTCACATCCAACTTTAAAAACATGGCACTCTAATTACCTACTCTGATCAAGTGGATAACCTTATGTGCACAAATCACACCTTCAAATATTAACCTTTTTGGTGTAAACCCACTTTGTTGCTCTAAAATGATTGTATCTAGTACGCATTTCAGCCTACTAGCAATGACTTTGGAAATAAGTTTGTAAATTGAGTTGCACAAAGAGATGGGCCTATAATATTCAAATTTTTTGACATTCTCTTTCTTAGGAATGAGTGTGATCAAGGTGTTACTAAAATCCTTGAGCACAAAAGCAACCTACCTAGTCTCCTCCACAACCTCCCAAAGTTCTTTCTTACTAACATCCCATAACTTTTATTTTAAAAAAAATACTAAAACCCATTCGGGCTTGGTGCCTTATCCTCTTTCATCCAAAAAATAATTTCCCTTACTTCCTTTAAGCTAACTGGTTCCATAAAAAAAAAATTCCTCCTCTTCGACTAAGCTGGGAATAACATTTAGGATCTCATCCTCACATGAACTATCATAGGGATCCATCGACCCTAGCTGCTTGAAAAAATGTACAACCTCCTTATTTATGTCCTCCATGTTCAAAATTCACTACCCTTTCCCATCCATAATAGTAGAGATACTATTGATATACCTTCTAGTCATCACTAAGAAGTAGAAGAACTTGGTTTTACAGTCTCCATCCTTTAGCCAAGTCTCCCTATATTTTTATCGCCAGTAGGTCACCTCTCTTCTCAATATCTCAGTATACTTGGCCTTTGCATCCTTCTCCTTCTGGAAGTCAACTAAATTCATTCCATCCTGGATAAATTTTTTACTGAGAGCTTCAAGATTATGTTCCAAAACTCCCTTTTCTTGAAACAAATCTTTGAAATGCTGCATATTCTAGGTCTTGAGGTTACCATTAATAAAATACAATTTTTTGAAGAAAATTAAACTCTTATTAACTTTAATTGGAGGTGCTAACTTTCAGCAATCCCACACCATCTCCATAAATTCTTCCTCCCTAAACCACATCTTCTCGATCTTAAATAGACATACGATAGACACATAATCTTTCTACAAATTCAAAAGCACAAGATAATGGTTCTACCCTATGAATGCGATAATATTAGACTCAAAAAAACATCCAATTATTCCAACACACCTGTAACAAAAAACCTATCAACCTTCTCTGCAATGCCACTGAACCCATGTCTTCTATTTGTCCACATTAAAGATCCTTCCAGAGTCTTAATCTCCCATAACCCATTGCTAGAAACAAAAGGCTTGAAAGTCCCATTATACACCACTGAGTTTTTCCTTATCTCCCCTGTTTTCACTAATTTCTAGTGTAGCATTGAAATCTCCTCCAATAATGAAATATTTTTGAATCCTACTATTCAACAAACTCAAAATCTCCTCTGAACCCCTTATTTTGTCATTAGTGCACTTGTAGGGCCATAAACATTAATCAGAAACACTACTTTCTGTAAATGAAGAAACTTTACACTAACAACCTACCAACTAGAACTATCCAGGTCCTCAGAAACAACTTTAGAGTGAGTGTTCCAAAGAATCCCAAGATTTCCAAAAATACCAGTAGAGATTAAAAAGGTACCCTTCCTAGATCTTTCACTATAAAACATGTTCTCACCTTCCTCCCTTTAAATTTTATTTTCCTCCAAACAAACAATATCTAGCCTCTCTTGATCAAAACATCACTTGATCAAGAGATGTTTATTAGGGACATTGCAGCCCCTGGCATTCAATGTAAAGAGCTTCATGGCTTCTAAAGAGATAAAAATTCTCTCCCAGATCTAATTTTGGTCGGATCCTTCATGTTACCAGCCATTTCCAGCAAATCTTGAGTCGATTTCCTTCTCCTGGTCTTCTTTGTTCCATTATTTGGCTTCTTCAGCTTCACTTTTGTTTGACTAATAGTCCTCTTATCTGGAATGCTCAACTGACTAGATACTCCAAGCACATCCTCCTATGCATCAGAGTGATTCAATATAATATCTTTGAGTCCTTCATTTTGATGGTCATTCTCTTTCACTAGAGACATCTGAATATCTTTAAAGACCTCTTCTAAAGCCTCAAAATCCCCATTCTCATCAATTCCTTTCCCTCCCTCACCTACTAAAGTGCCCTGATTATTTTATGTCATGAATCCTCTTTCCTCATCACTATCCTCTGCTCAATTTGCCTACATTTCTTTGTTGTTTTCCCCCTCATTAACTGTGTCATCAAACAACATTGTCCCTACCTCCACTTACATTTCTTGGTTGCTCGAAGCTACAACCTCCTAATTAGAAGTGCTATGTGTATCATCCTTAGACCATATATTTATAGTTTCAACACTTTTCAAACCCACAACATTACTGTAATCCTCCATTGGCTGTCTCCAAGCCCCAACAGTCTCTACCTCATTAATTCGAATAGAAAAATTGACATTTTCCTCCATCGTATCCTTATCATTTTCTTCCCTAGTCATCTCCATTATCTTATCCTCTAATGGGTTCTACTTCATACATTTGGCTTTTTGGCCCGCTATGCATTCATTTGTAGTGTGACCCCACTCTTTACATTTTTTTACATTGATCTATTATTTCTTTGATCTCTAGCTCCTACAGGCACACCCCCTTGTTGGACCATATTTCAATGGCATATGGTAATGGCGGGTGAGGATTCCAAGCAATGAAAATTAGAGCATACATATTGTGGTCAATTTTTTCTATAGCTTCATCCGACTTTAGAAACCTTCCCAACTTATCCCCTATCAATCGAAGGGTGTCTTTATTCCAATACTCATGTGGAAATTTTTATAGATGGACCCATACTGGAGCCTCCTTAATCTTGACCTACATTGGGTTAAAGTTGGGCGTCTAGTCTTTGATGAAGAAACTAATCTCATCCATTATGAAACGACCAATATTGAGCACCCACTGCTTTTCTCTAGTGCTCCAGTGACCACCAGGTAATAACTATTTGGTAGAGATTTTAAGATATAGTGTTGGCCCCATTATTTGTAACACCATTTCCCAACCCTGATACCCCATTTCATATAAAATCCCTTTCCTTATAGATGTTGACCTACGATTTTCACCCATCATTTTTTACCCTAACTTTGAGAACGTGATTATCCACCATAGGAAACATTTCCTTGGGGACTTGGTTAGGTACAAAAGGATTCTTAGGCCTCCATTCTTTCCCTTCCAACCTATTAAAGTCTTTCATAATCCCTTGGAAAAAATTGTAAATTCATCTATGGTTGCTTGTGTTGGCTTTTCTTTTGCTTTTTGTTTGAAAAACTTCTGGAGCCCTCTTGTGCCCTCATTTTGTCTTCCCGCCCAAACTCTCCTAGGCGGTTTCCAATCTTTCCATGGTGATCTACTGCCCCTGTAGCCATTCTTACTGAAACCCTAATATCCATCATATCATCCATGAAACCCTGGTCTCCTATCCCGCTTAGACATAGTCGATAACACATTTATCTAGAAATAAATATGATCTTGCTTGAGATTCAATGATCAATAAAACATTCATAAAAAACTTTAAAAAGTCCTAAAAAATACCAAAATAATAAATATTACAAAAAAATAAAAACATTTTCAAAAATTCCAAAAATCTAAATATTATAAAAAAAAAATCTAAAAATATCGAAATGATTTTAAAAAGTAAAAAAATTCCAAAAAAAGAACCCCAAAAATTCATAAAACTGATCTAAACTCTAAAAACATATCAAATAAATGGTCTCCAAGACACAAACATTTTGAACAAACAAAATCAATATATTTGCGCTTAACAAAATCATGTATCAACAGACAATCTATCAAACTAGGCCTTTTTAATTATTTTTTTCAGCACTTTTTATATTTTTATGAATGTTTTATTGATCATTGATTCTCAAGGAAGATCATATTTGTTTATCTCTGCTGTCTAGCGAGGACTATGACATTATGAAAGAACAAATGAACTCATAGAATAGAAATGGATAAATGAAGAGGGAGGAATCTTACAAGATTTATAAGGACTACTTCATGGTAACTTATTTTCCAAGCTAAGGGATTGGATATGGCAATGTAGGCTAGTAACATGGTTCATTTGAATATAATGTAATGGGTTCCACCTTGGGAGAGATAGGAAGGCCTGATATCCCCTCTGGAGCCAACTATTGAGTTCGTCTTGTGGTGTCAGTACATGACTGAAATCTTTGTCCATCAACTTTGCCAAGCCAAAATCAACTATCTTTGGGCTAAAGTTGTCATCCAGAAGAATATTTTTAGGCTTAATATCGCAATGCATGATTTGATCTTGGAATTACTCATGGAGATAAACTATTCCAACACCTTCTCTACATAGAAGAGAGGAATTTAGAGAGCCATTGGGCTTGTCGGCATACACAAGCATCCTTCGAGACCCTTCTACATAGAATCCACAAAGCCTTACCAAATTCACATGTTGTATTCTCCTGATCGTGTTTGTTTCTGCTCGGAATTGTTTTTATGTTTATTATAGATCTTAACCGCCACAAGAATGTTGTATGATAGAGTTCCTTTGAACATAGAGTTGAATGCACCACTTCCTAGCTTACGCTTAAAATTCTCAGTTGTAATTCACAGCTCTTTGTAAGTGAACATTTTGAGCATTATTGGGGCATCCTCTTCTACATTTCTCTTCGATTGTCTTGAAATTTTCAACAAAATAAATGTGGCCACTTGAAGAGAGATAAAACTCTAGAGCAAGCCACAACAAAAAGAAGTAAAATGTAAAGTACAAGGGCTTTCTTGCTTCCCTTTGATATTGAGTGCGGGAACTCAGAAGCAGCCAACCTAACGAAGATTGATTGGTCGTCAGATGAAACACTCATTTTGGATAAATCCCCAAACTAGAGTCTATAGACTGGTAATTTAGGAAAATTGAATTCAGATCAAAAAAACCGAAAGCAAAGGTTGTTCAAGAGAAATAGTTGAGACAAGCAGTCCTCCATCCTTGCATTATTGACTCATTTTTGTAGGTGATGGATTATTCTTCAGGAAAAATTTTGTTCTTAAATTCCAAGAAGGTGTCAGTACTGCCTTCTATTTCTAAGCATTGCAGGGGTCTTCGCTGCATACACCCACTTGACCACCAACTTTGAGTCTCACGGCTGGGCGTTTGTAACCTTCAACACAACAACACACTTCATTTGCATTGCACAATCCATTTTCCCTGCATATATCTCACTCACTTCATTGACCTCCATACATCGACCACGCCTGAGTCCAACTCCATCATCCATCAAATCCCAAGATTCTGCATAGGTTCATTATTTTTATCCTGGATAAAAGCCAGACATATATCACTAGTAATACATATATGAAGTGAATTGGCAGGGTATTAAGAAAATAAATGTGTATGATCAAATTATTGTTGGACATGTGTCAATTTTGAATTAATTGTTGTTCATTCACTTAGATTAAGCTTATAGATCATTTAATGGTTTAAATTCAATTTCTTAAGTTGCAAACATCTTTGAAATTCACAAAAACTGAATAAAAAGTTATACAAAAGTACATGGACTCTATTTACCTCCTTCCACCCATCTTCCCTTCTTGGCCTCTCTCAATTTATCTATCCTTTCTTTCTCTCTCCCTCTTTCTCTCTCCATCTCTCTACCTTTCTCTCCCTCTCATAAAACTCTTAAATTTCTCTCTGCCTCTTTCTCTCTCCATCTCTCTACCTTTTTCTCCCTCTCATAAAACTCCTAAATTTATTTGATGTATTTGAAAGAGTATATGCTACTCATAGATTCACCTTCAAATTATCTCTTTTTCTATACAGTTTCTTCTCCCACTATCTCATTTCTATCTAATTGTTTTAGCTCTTGAAACAAACCCAAATCAACACATATTCTTACATACATCTATCCCTTTCTTAGAACTATGTTATAAGCTCCTTCTCAAATCACACCATGTCGGTTGTTACCACTTATTGATGTATCCTCGATCTCCCTCTCTCACTCTATCTTTGAACCTAATCTTTCACTCTTTTTTCCTCTCTCTCTATGTCTATTTCAATCGATCTCGGTAAAAAAAACTATTTTTTCTCCATTTAGCATTCTTGAATAATTGTATATTTTGTTAGCTTGTTAATTGTTGAATTATTGAGTGATGTTATGGGTGGCCTTATTTGGTTGCAGGAGAAGTTGGAAGCCTATTAAAACTAGGATCCTAGTTTTTTAACTCTAGAAGGAAGAGGCCATGAAAATCATTATGTCAAAGGGCATGCATAGTCTATAATCCTCCTTTCCTTCTCAAGAGTTTTTTCTTGAATTTGTTAAAATGTTTTCCATAAGGTTGTAACTACAATTGATAAATAAATGTATGCATGGTTGCCTCACTTGTTCATCAATTCATGGAAAATCTTCAATTCTAATCATTTTGAGATAAACAACATGACCATGGAGATCATTTAAAATATTGAGAAGTTCCTTTAGCTAATAAAAATTGAGGGTTTGTTAGCTTCAGGCTTGTAATTTCTTCATAGTTTACTAATAGTTGCAACATCATAAGACTTCAAATAACCCCATCTATGTTTTTGATTCATTCTACTATCCTAAATTATTGTGTTAAAATCTAAGTTACCAATTCATTAAATAACCAACTTCCTCTCAAATAAACAATTTTTTACGTCCTATATCGTCAAGTTTTCAAGACTAATAAATATTTGCTATATCTTAATTTAGTTTAAGGATATTAATTCTCTAAACTTAAAATCCATAATAATTTAAACTTACCTAATAATTATTAAAAACTATAATGATATAATTAAAAATTGTAGAAAGTGTTATTTACACTTTAAGGAAAATCAATAGGTTGACATTAAAATATAAATGAGAAATTGAGAAATGAGATAATAATGTTAAATAATGGAGGCTGTTATTTAAAACCATTGGCAAAAAAATATGCCCTAGAGAGGAGGATAACGGAGAATGATCTACAAGAATAGTTTCTTAAAGTGGAACAATGGATTCAAGAAGACCCTAGAAATATTCCACTAAGTGAAAAGCTGACTCAAGCCAAAAATGATCTTAGAATATTGCAATAGTTCAAAATTCGGGGGTTGAAAGTTATATCAAAGTTTAACTAGATTAATAATGGGGACAAAGGGATAAAACTATTCTTCATTTACTTAAGAGAAAAGAATATCAAAGAAAAGATTGAAATGCTCAACCTAGAAGGACAATATATTACCATTAAAAAGAAGAATAGAATGTGATTCTTCCTATTTTACATAGAATTGTTCACATTTGAGGGATAGCATGAGGAAAATAATAGAGCCAGGAATCAAATCAGGAGCATGATCCCTAGAAAAATCAGTAATATAGATTGTATGGAACTTGGGAAAGATATTTCTCTCGAAGAGGTAAAAAGGACTGTATCGTCTCTAAGCAATGACAAGTAACCTAGAGAGGATGGAATTTCCATTATTTTTTATAAAATCAATATAGAATGGGTTAGCCAAGATTTACCTAAGGTCTACAAAGAAGCCTTGAATAAATGCTCTTTGGGGAACATTGTGCAGAGCACCCATGGGTCAAAGGGCCTATGAAGAGGTGTATGTCTAGAAAGGAAATAAAATATGTAATAAGGTATTTTGCACCATTTGTATGATACTTGTATTCATTTGAAGTCATTTTGTAAGGCCAATGAGCCAAGTTACTATTGTAAGGCCAATAAGGACCTAGCAGGACAAACTTGGTCAAATTAGTCAAATGAGTAAGACTAAAATAGAATCGGATTTTTTGGGGTCTTTTGGCCATGTATGGCACCAATTTGATGTAATGATGTCCATCATGTGGTTAATTAAGAGACCAACCAATCAACCAACTGAGGAATTGGTTAAATTCCATTCTCACAGGTTAAATGATGTATAAGAACCCTCTTTTGGTCGACCATGGAGTAGAGGAATGGATTGGTAGGAAGATATTTAATAAAATGTTGTTTTAATATTATTTTCTTGTCATTCTTGATGATCAGATATTCTCTTCTCCTCACCATGGATTGAACTTGCCTTGCAATTTATTAAAGATCAAAATATGATGGATTAGCTTCATTATGATTATGGTTAGAAGTCCTACCATGAAGTGTGGAGTAAGTTTGGTTAATTTCTTTGAAATTTATCAAGAAACCCTCAAAATAGGGGTTTGAAGATAAAATGTTTGATTTCTCTTACTATCACCATGTAAAATATTTGATTCTTTGGAATTTTCTAATGCTGTGAATAACATTTCTAATGGTGTAGGTCTTGGGTCAAATGGTTCTTCCTATTAAAAGAAAATGCAAGCCCTAGCATGACTCGTTATGTAACTGTCAGTGTCGGTAATAGTTGTTTCACTATTTTGAATAATTTCTTGACTTTTTGAAGACTCCAAAGATTCAATGGATAGGATAGGAATATTAAAAATATAAATATACCTTTAGATTGCATTGACAAAGGTTCTCAAGTGGGTTTAAGTCACAATTGGTGGATAACTGTCAAATTGTTATAGGGATAGTGAAAGTCACAATCATAGTTAATATATTGATTCATTAAAATTTGGACCTATATTGTTGGGAATAAAAACATTGTAATTGAACTTGAAGTATATGTAGGTTATTTACATGGTTTGTAATGTGTTTCAATGAAGTTTGAATATGTTTATAAGTCATTATTATGTCACAGTGAGTAATAACAGTCAATCAAATTTTGAAGGAAAGGATCCTTGGTGATGACAAGGTTTGTGAGTTCATTTGACATGTTAGGTAGGGTGCAAGAAGAGCATTCTGATCCACATTGAGTGTCTTCAAGTTGTTCCAAAACGTGGACATCGAGAAAATAGAGCATTATAGTCATGAAGTACTTACAAACCTTATTGTTGCTTGACAAGTTGTCATTGTCATTACATTTCAATGAATGTTGTCTTTGAAATTATGATTGAAAGACATTTTCAAGATGGTGGTAGTATTCTTCACTATAGTACTATGAGACAAACAAGTATTGGGAAAATTATTTCTTCTGATCTATTATTGGTCCACCCTTGTGAATAGGAGTTGCTTGTGAAAAGAGGATTGTGATTAGTCTAGGGTTTGATTAGTTTGACCTCTATTTTAGGTCTGATAAGACAAATAATATAAGGTGAATATATTCTTAGGGGGGTAATATAATTTGATGAAATGTTTCCCTTTATCGTTGATGTCAAAGGGGGATAAATTTTGGTAGAAGCTCAAAGGTGTTTCTATCAATGACAAATGGAGATTGTTGAAAATATGGCATGTTGGTTGTTGTTGATGTAAACTTATTAGAAGAAGTATATTTGGAATTGTAAAGGAGAAAAATGATGTTTATGGAATAACTTATCACCTTTACATTTAATGTTTAGAGTGGAGGGAAAGATAAGATATTCCCCTTTTATTCTTAAATGCATAAAGGAAGGATCCAAATTGATCAAACCAAAAAGGATCAATGCATAAATGAATCAATCTATTGGAAATAAGAATAAAGAAGGAGCTCCCAGGTTCCCCTCTTAAAATGTGTGTGAAAATGAATGTAAATGTGTGATATATTTAGAATGATTAAGGATTTGAATTGAAATGGAAGGGAGAAATGCACTAACCTGGAAATATTGCAGATCAAGGAATGTTTTTTTTTTAGGTCTGTAGACTGCTTCTAGAAAAAATGAAGTATGATCCGGAAAGGAAATGCAAAGATGAACAAAACCCAGAAATCATTTTTTGTTCCAATATCGTCTTATGAAAAAGGTTGACCTTGACCCACGAATGTCAACCCTGACCCAATAATGTCGAACCTGACCTAGGTCAGGGGTGAGGTCGACCTTGACCTAGGTCAGGGGTGAGGTCAACCTTGACCTAGGTCAGAGGTGAGGTTGACCTTGACCCAATAATGTTGACCTTGACCTACACAGGTCTGATAGAAAATCTATTCGTGGATCTTGAAAGTTTGCCGAAAAGGGTATCCAGATCTGAGTCCAAATCCGCAGTCCTGAACTTGTACCTACAAGAAAAAGAGGGTTTTTTTTGTGGGGGAGGGGTTTTCCTTAGTCAAATCCTAATTTAGGAATTAATCTTGAAATCAATAATTTAAATAATAATGCTAGCAAGTAGTAGAATTGAATCTAATAATGAAGCTATGATATTGAAATAGATATGCAATTGCAATTCAAATGTAAGCAAGTATGTAAATATGAAAGCATGGAATTTAGAAACCATAAACCTCCATGATTGTATGCTTGGAATCCACCTTGAAGAAGTAATGAAAGAGTCTTGAAGATGCACAAAGGATCTTGAAGAAAGATCACACCACCATGATGGCTAGATCTAGGGTTTGAATGATAATTTTTGAATACTTGAACCAAATCCCTTCAAAGGCTTGAATTCTTGAATCATTGATCTTCAATGGAGAACTTGAATTCTTGAGAGTAATACTTGAACACCTTGAAAGCTTGGAAACATGTAGAACAATGGATGCTTGAACAAAGTCTTGGTTAGAGCTTTTTGCACTTGGAAGACTTAGAGAAAATGAGAGAGAAAGACTTTCTTTTATATGAAATTAGGGTACAATCTTCTAAGGAGGCTGACATAGGAGAATTAAATCCCCATTAAAGAATTTACCCCTAGAAGAGGACCTATATTAAATATAATTTAGGATTTGCCACTTCAGAACCCAAAACAGCCGACTCAGAAGTGGGAAAATAAATTTTTGATGACGTCCAACAACCGATAGGTTTCCAAATTTGAAAGAGGGACCTAGGTCAAGGTCGAGGTTGACCCTAACCTAGGTCAAGGTCGAGGTTGACCCTGACCTAGGTCAAGGTTGAGGTTGACCCTGACCTAGGTCAAGGTCAAGGTTGACCTTGACCTAGGGGTTCAGAACCCTTGGAAAAAGTGTCAGGTGGGATAGAAGGTGCCTAGAGAGGCCCAATCAGGGTCCTAAATAGGCATAGAAGTAGGAGATGATGTAGAAAGGAGGGGATAGTATGATGGTGGTAAAAAACATCCCCTAAGGAGGGATAAATGTTCTTAACATGGAAGTGCTTCCATTTTAAGATGATACATTAAGCCCCCACTTTAGCAGAAGTATGGAAATCGAACATGCTTGCGGTAAAGTTAGAAGAAAGACACCGGTGGATTGAAAAAAAGTAGAATATAACTAAGTCAAAGACATGAGTCCTTAGAAAAGGGATCCTAACTCAACATACATACATAAAGATATGGAATATAAAGAACAATTAATCATAGAAAACATACATAACTACACAAGTAAGACAAGAACAACACCATAGATATCATAGCTTCATGATTTAATCCTACTAGCATGAAAGTGAAAGAGACAAAAGAGAAAGTGATTACCTCACCTAGTATGAATCACCAAGGAGGGAGAGCCCCCAACAGGTTCACCCATAAACTGTGCTTGTAATTGTAAATGCGTCTTCTGACGGCTTTTAAAATATCCATAGATCCACATTCTTGTATCACTATGGAATATAAAATGTGTGTCCATTCAGGATTTAGCAACTTATGTGCATTACCTTTCGAGGATTTAGCATATTGAAAAATAAAAAGGCGTGTATCTCTTCAGGATTTAACAACTTATGTGTGTTACCTTCCAAGAATTTAGCAAAAGTAAAAAGTAAAAATGCGTGTCTCTTCAGGATTTAGCAACATGTGTGCATTACCTTCCAAGGATTTAGCATGCTGCAAAATGTAATTAAATGTAAACTATAGTACAAGGGAGACCCTATATATTCCCCCCTCCTTATCATGACTACCTACTAGGAAGGATAAGGAAGAGAAAAGAGAATACCTACTTCATAAGGTAAGGAGATATCTAGCTAAACAACAATGTATACCATATCCTTAGCGAAGAGCCTTGACCCTTACATCCAAGAACATAGATAATCATGAAATGGATATGTCACTTATGGAAAAAGGATCCTCAAAGAGGAAGAGATCTTATCAACAAGAGCCCTACCATAGAGGATTACTTAGGATAGAATGTCATCTTCGAAAAGCAAGAGGGACCCAAGATTCAACCATCAAGCTCCTTGCAATGAAGAGGATGAAGAATCTTGGAATGAAGGATAACAAAATCTAACCAAAAAGGAAGGGAAAGAGTTTATAAAGAACATAATTTGCAACATAAAGAAGAGGTAATGACCTAAGACAATCACCTCTCAAACAAGGAGGTGTCCATGGTCAAAACATAGATCTTTATAAGGAAAATAATGTTTGCAATATAAACAAATGCCACTAAGCTAAGGAAAGTAGATCCTTAGATAGAGGAAGAAGGAAAAAATACCTTTCCCCCCAAGGAGGATGGCAAGGGATATACCAAATTATATCAAGAAATATCATTGTAAGAAAAGAGATACCATGTGAGAAGTGAAAAAGTAACCCTTGTGAGGGATAACACACTGTTCAGTTTCCAAGGTGAGAGATTTATCAACCATGGAAACCCAAAAAAACAATGATATAGGTTATAATCAAGGACATAGATTCTTAATGCAAACCAATATTTTCATGTATGATTGGATATCACATAATAGATAGATATTTCTTAACCAAGGGAAAGTGGATCCCGGAAAGACAAAAGAGAAGGAGATGGCATCCTTGCCCCCCAAGTGTGGGAACAAGGATGAAAGGGGACCTATTATATCGCTCACAATACTATGTAAGACAATGAGCCCCCCAAATATTAGGCTAACATTGTTTACATAATATGGAGTTCCATAATAGGAACATAAATGTTATTTAGAGAAAATAGGATTGAAATACAACTCATTGACACATGATATATAAATAACTTTACTATCAATGAGCTGCCTAATCTTATAATGTAAAGCTTGAAATTCATTAGAGTGATAATGAAATCTATGATAGAAACAAAAATAAAGAATCTTCAAGTATAGAATAGATTTCTTTTTGTGTTTAGGTCTAGTAATTATCTTAGCACGAAGGAGTTTAGGCAAAACAACCTCTTGGTCAAATTCCTTCATAGGGTCACCATGTTTTGAGATATTTGTATCATTGCTATGTTGTTGAGAATTAAATCCCAATCCATAAGAATTCTCATGCAGCCAATTCTGTAAGGGAATTTGAATTCCCTATTTATGCTTAGCACATCCTTGAGTATGGAATTATTGTTTAACTAGTAAATGATAACTATGACCATAACAAGAAGCCATATGAAAATAAGTCAATTGAACTTCAGTAGTCACTATGTCATCATTAGTATGTTCGATAGATTCACAAGAAGGAAAAATAAAGGAATACATCTAAGGAGAAGATGGGGTAGGAGCTTGATGCTCCATAGGATC
Organism: Thuja plicata; assembly: GCA_018584345.1. NCBI lineage: Eukaryota > Viridiplantae > Streptophyta > Pinopsida > Cupressales > Cupressaceae > Thuja > Thuja plicata. The sequence continues at coordinate 90,166 of MU222904.1, forward strand.
ATCACTAAGAGGGAGAGCATTAAGGGAATTCAGATCATTCTCCGCTAATGCCTCATCACTGGAAGGAATCTCAAATGGAGGTAAAGTATCTATAATGTTTTCTTCTTTCTCTAAAATGTCTACATAAGGAGAGTGTGTTTTAGAAAAAGAGTCATAATCATGTATGAATATGTCATCCATTAATAAATCACCCTCTTGTATCAAAGCTTCTTCACAAGGAGGGTATAAATCAATGTCTTTATCCAAGGGTTCATCCCAAAAAGTAGAATCATCCATAATGGCTTCATGAGGAAGAGAGTAATCAACATCCAAATCCAAAGGTTCATCCCAAATAGGAGGATTATCCACAATGGCTTCATGAGGAAGAGAGTAATCAACATACAAATCCAAGGGTTCATCCCAAATAGGAGGATTATCCTCCCTATCAATAAAACACATTGTAGGAGCGCCTAAAGATTGATCCCTAAAGGGGGAAGAATTATATTCTAAAGTAGGATCATATAAAAGACATATATTAGGAGAAGAAGTAACATCTATCATTAACTCACTTCTATGGTAAAGCTCAATTGAAGAGATTGTAGAGGAGGATAAAATAGGAATAGGATCAATGGAGATCTTATTCGAACAAATTTCATCCTCACTTCCATGTACCTCATTAGGGGATCTATCCTTTTTAGGAATAAAAGCCTCATCAAAGTATTCAAAACAAAAATCATACATGTTGAACACAATGAAAAATGTAAATGTTTTTGTATTTTTAAAGAATTTTTGTGATTTTTATGAATTTTGAAATCTAAATGCAAGAGCATAAAAGAAAACCTACTTCTATATGCATGCAAGATGTAAAATGAAATGTAAATCTAACACCAAGGAAAAAGAAAGTGTTGTCTATCGCGGGTTCACCAAAATGTAAAGGAGAAAAATGATGTTTATGGAATAACTTATCACCTTTACATTTAATGTTTAGAGTGGAGGGAAAGATAAGATATTCCCCTTTTATTCTTAAATGCACAAAGGAAGGATCCAAATTGATCAACACAAAAATGATCAATGCATAAATGAATCAATCTATTGGAAATAAGAATAAAGAAGGAGATCCTAGGTTCCCCTCTTAAAATGTGTGTGAAAATGAATGTAAATGTGTGATAGATTTAGAATGATGAAGGATTTGAATTGAAATGGAAGGGAGAAATGCACTAACCTTGAAATATTATAGATCGAAGAATACTATTTTTTGAGGTCTGTAGACTATTTCTGGAAAAAATAAAGTATGATTCAAAAAGGAAATGTAGAGACGAAGAAAACCCAAAAATCATTTTCCGTTCCAATATCGTCTTATGAAAAAGGTCGACCTTGACCCACAAATGTCAACCCTGACCCAATAATGTCGACCCTGACCTAGATTAGGGGTGAGGTCATCCTTGACCTAGGTCAGGGGTGAGGTCCACTTTGACCCAATAATGTCGACCTTGACCTGCACAGGTTCGACAGAAAATCTGTTCACAGATCCTGAAAGTTTGACGAAAAGGGTATCCAGATCTAAGTCCAAATCTAGAGTCCCAAACCTGTACTTGCAAGAAAAAGAGGTTTGTTTTTTGTGGGGGAGGGGTTTGCCTTAGTCAAACCACGATTTAGGAATTAACCTTGAAATCAATAATTGAAATAAGAATGCTAGCAAGTACTAGAATTGAATCTAATTTTGAAGCTATGATATTGAAATAGATATGCAATTGTAATTCACATGTAAGAAAGTATGTAAATATGAAAGCATGGACTTTAGAAACCATAAACCTCCATGATTGTATGCTTGGAATCCACCTTGAAGAAGCAATGAAAGAGTCTTGAAGATGCACAAAGGATCTTGAAGGAAGATCACACCACCATGACGGCTAGATCTAGGGTTTGAATGATAAATCTTGAATACTTGAACCAAATCCCTTCAAAGGCTTGAATGCTTGAATCCTTGATCTTCAATGGAGAACTTGAATGCTTGAGAGGAAGACTTGAACACCTTGAAAGCTTGGAAACATGTAGATCAATGGATGCTTGAACAAAATCTTGGTTAGAGCTTTTTGCACTTGGAAGACTTAGAGAAAATGAGAGAGAAAGGCTTCCTTTTATATGAAATTAGGGCACAATCTTCTAAGGAGGCTGACATAGGAGAATTAAATCCCCATTAAAGCCTTTACCCCTAGGAGAGGACCTATATTAAATATAATTTAGGATTTGCCACTTCAGAACCCAAAATAGCCGACCCGGAAGCGGGAAAATAAATTTTTTATGACCTCTGACAACTGACAGATTTCCAAATTTGAAAGAGGGACCCAGGTCAAGGTGGAGGTCGACCTTGACCCAGGGGGTCAGAACCCCTGGAAAAAGTGCCAGGTGGGATAGAAGGTGCCTAGAGAGGCCCAATCAGGGTCCTAAATAGGCATAGAAGCAGGAGATGATGCATAAAGGAGGGGACAATATGATGGTGGTAAAAAACATCCCCTAAGGAGGGCTAAACATTCTTAACATGGAACTGCTTCCATTTTAAGATGATACAGGAATACTTGTTGGGAAGATGACGTGATAATATGATTTATAATGTTGTATTGATATCAATTAGTCAAGTTTTTTCTAGAAATAATAATGATATTTGTAATAACTTTGCATCCATCTCTAATACCATGTAATAATTTCCCTATATAGAAATGAATGAAAATGCCAAGATCTAGAAGCGTAATGAATAACACGAGAGAGAGAGAGAGAGAGAGAGAGAGAGAGAGAGAGAGAGAGAGAGAGAGAGAGAGAGAGAGAGAGAGAGAGAGAGATAT
>MU222906.1:0-15841 GCA_018584345.1 Thuja plicata
ATCTTCTATATTATGAGGTAAGTATCTTATCCCACTATTCTTTACATGCTCCTTTCAATCCTTTTTATCATAATAATTAAGTGTAAGAAACTAAAATTGGCCTTAGGATCTCTCTCTCATCTCATTATGCAAATCTTATTTAAGAAATCCTTTATGAGCCAAATTTTATATATTACAGTAACTTATTTTTTCTTCATTGATTTGTACTTCAAAAAAAAATTATAGCCTTTTGAAAAAGAGAACCATTTTGTATACCCACTATTCAATTTATTTTGTGTGTTTAGATATTTTAAAGCAATATAATCTGTAAACAACATAAACTCCTTGGGCACTAGGTAATTTTTCCAATGTATCAAAGCTTGTACAATTGCATAAAATTCTATACCATAAGTTGAATAATTATTTCACACATCATTCAAATTTTCACTAAAAAGGGAAATGGACTTACCTTCTTGACTATGTACAACTCCAATACCCACATGTGAAGCATCACACTCCACCTCAAACACTTAAAAATATTTGGTAATGTCAATATAGGAGCTTCAATGACCTTCTTTAGATACTGGAAACTTTCTTTATCTTTTTTAGTCCACAAAAATTCCCTACCTTTGGTGCTTTTTTTTATGGGTGCTACAATGCTGCTGAAATTGTAAATGAAATTTTTAATGAAAGTAGTCAACCCATAGAAACTTCTCACCTCTATTATGCTATGTGGACTAGGTAATTCAAGAATGAATTTAACCTTATATACATCCATTATGACACCATCAACAGAAACAATGAATCCCAAAAAAATAAAACTCTTTTGCATTCAAACCTGCGCTTCTTCAAATTGGTACATATTTTCTTTGTCCTCAACACCCCTTATATGATTCTCAAGTGTTGCAGATGTTATTCTTTTCATTTACTCAAAAATAATATATCATAAAAATAAATCACTGCAAATTTACCAATGTAGGGACGTAGCACAATATTCATTAGCCTCGTAAAATTACAAGGAGCATTTGATAAACTAAATGGCATAACCATCCACTCATATAATCCATCTCTAGTTTTGAAAGTTATTTTCCATTCATCCCCTTCTTAGATGTAGGTCTGGTGATACCCACTCTGCAGATCATTCTTGGTAAAATATGTTTCTCTTGCAAGAACATCCATCATGTCATCTAGAAAAGGTAAAGGAAAGAGATATCTGATGGTGATCCTATTGATTGCTTTGTTTTCTATACACATCCTCCATGTGTCATCCTCCTTTGGGGTCATTAATGTTGGTACAACAAAGGGGATCATGATTTCTCTCATCAAACCTTTCCTTATAAGTTATGTCACTTGTTTATTCAATTATGCATGTTGTGTTGGACTCATTCTATAAGTTTCTTGATTAGGCAGACTCGCTCCTAGGATAAGATCAATATAATATTTTAAATTTCTCTCTTTGGTGGAAGACCATCAGGTAATTCTTTTGGGATAACATCAATAAATTCCTATAATATCTTAGTTTCCTCTTGTGGTATCAACAAGTCTTCCTCTTCTCCTTTTTACACTTCCAACGCATAACAATACCCTGTAACCTTCAGCTCTTTGACAAGTTCCCTTTTAGACAACATATTCTCACTTTTTCATCACCCTTGAGAGGCAATGAAATTACCTTAGATCTATCGTTCCAAAAGGTGTATTTATTTTTCTCTCCATCATGAATTACTTACCTATCATACTTCCATGGTCTACCTAGTAAAATAGGCCATGCACCCATTGGGATGACATCACACAACTCCTCATCCTTGTAAACCTTTCCTATGGAAAATTTAACAAGACACCTCTTAACATTTGTAAATTCATTTCCCATTTTGAAAAATGAAATACGGTAGTCATGAGGGTTCTTTTCACACTGTAAATTTAGTTTATCTACTATTTATTTCGAACCCATATTCTCACAACTAACCCCATCAACAATTACTTGACATACATTTCCAACTAAAGTGCATCTTGGTCATAGTATGTCGGTTCTAAGCCATGAATCATCAGGACCTTTCTCTTATTCATCCTTTGTTATGATAATCATCATTGTCCTCCTAAGCATGAGACTTTCTCCTACATATAGTGATACCTCTTATTCTGCTTCATTCTCAGCTTGAACTAGATTCACCCTAGATGGTCCTTCTTGATTCCCCTCTTGCATGTTGTAATTAGATCATTAAAATTCTCTATGGCCTTCTTCACCATACCTAAAACAAGTGAATGGTATTCTTTGGCATTCCATTCCTCTGTCACTCCCATAACCTCAACCTCACTAAAACCCCCTTCCTCTTTGTTCATTTAATGGAGTCTGGAAGGTTTCTTCTTGTTTCTCTATTCCCTGGAATGTTTCTCCATGGCCATAAATTGAGCCATCATGTGATGGGATGATGTACCCCTTCTCGCTCCTCTATTCCTTTGAAAATACTATCAACTTTTCTTTTTTTTCTTCCTTTAAGGAAAGCTAATATGCCTCTATCATAGTAGTGACTCAATGAATGCTCAACTCATCTTGGATAGAAAACTTCTGGCCATTAACATACCTTGAATCCATTTTTTCATTAGTTTCATTGTGGTCCACATGGATGGATAATTTGTAGAACTCACTTGTATACTCTTCTATGTAGTAGACAAAAAAAAATTTAGATTCTGAAATCTTCAAAAAAATGAGTTTGAGCATAGTCCACGGGCAAAAATTTATCCTTCATTTTCTTCTCCATCTTATCCCAACTTATTATATTTTCCTTTCCCTTTTAGGTTATTTCTTTTTGCAAATGATCCCACCAAATTGTTGCATTTCCTTTTAACTTTGTGCATGCAAATTTTACTTTCGTTTCTTCTGTCATACATGATTCTATTCAAAGAATTTTCCCATGTTGTTTAGCCAATCTATCATCTCCTCTAGTTTAAGAATATGTATTCATAATCTAATACTTCAATTTTGATCCCATCATTTCTCCCTTATAATGCCCTAACCATCCTTTCATCAAGTGTTAGTTCATTTGATTTTTCTTCCTCTTCTTCATCTTTTACATGTTAGTTTGTACCTCCTTTGTTTACTTCCTCATTAGATTCACCTCCTCTTTGTCTTTCCATTATTTCTATGAGCTCTACTACTTGCCTTTGGAGCTTCTGCATGTCTCTATGCATCTTTGCATGACCTCTTCTTACTCTTCCTCCCACAACCATTTTCCTCCTCTTATACCAGACGATGCAAGGATATTTTTAACCCTTAATCAGTACTCATAAATGAAAACCAAAAAAATAACATAAGACTCATAATTCAATTCTACTTCATTATTCTCCAATCCATTCTTCTGCAACAATGAGAGAACAAAAAATTAACTACAATCTAAAAATTACCTTTTTGGCATATTTTCATAAAAATAGTTTTTTTTTCATTTTTGGTAATTTTTAAAAATACTCCAAAAGCTATGAAAATCTCCAATTATTTACATTTAATTCGAGTGGTATCACTTGTAAACTCGCTAAGCAACTACATACATAAAAATAAAGCTATTAAAAAAATAAAAATTGGAAAATATTGAAAAAAAATAGTAAAAGCTAAATTTGAGGCCCTATATGGTGGACTTTGACCCCAAAAATGTGTCGAGATTTAGTTCAATCAAATATATATTCCACTTGCATATTTTAGAATTCTAGAAGACACATCTGCTTTTAAAATTTCAGCCTAAACAAACAACCGAATCAAAAGTTATGACTATCAAAAATCCCTGCAACAATCGTTTATCTATTCAACTAGATTAACAAATGATAATAAAACCACTAATATATATATAATAAACAATTTAAATACAGACTCTTACCTATAATTTTATGATGGGAGCTAAAATTATAATTATCATTACTCGTGAGAAACAAACTAATTTTTTTCTTACAGACTAATTGGTGCAGGAGCACCTATGAAGTCACCTAAGGTCACCATGGATCCAATCAAAGGAAGAGGTTCAAATTCATCCCTAAATGTAAATTGGGGTGTATTAGAACCAATAATGACAATTTGTAATAAAGAATGCAATGAAATGTTGTCAAGTCCTATTTGTCCAGGTAGAGGAAAAGGACATCAAAATATTGTAAGTTGGGTCAATAGTACCCAAATGGTCTAATTAGGATTTAGAAGTGTCTAAAAGATTCAAATAGACCCTAGAAGTGGAATTGATTAAGTTATAATACTTTTATTTCAATAAATTATAACTTACGAATTCAAATATTTGAATCTTAATGGTTACTTGAGTTTAGGAGGGAAATGGGTTTTTAGTGATTAAATATGATTTTAATCAAACCAAACCTATTTTAGTTGGTTGATATGGTTGCTAGGAATCATGTATGATTTTCCTATGGTAGGGAAAACACAAAGTACGACCTGGTATAGAGATTATACGGATTGCACAAGTTTGAAGCAATAAAGTGGTAGTTTTTACAAATTTATTGATTATGAAAGTTGTAATGAGTCTAATTCATTGAATAGAAATCAATGTGTGTTGTAAAATCTCTTTAAATATTTTTTCAATCCATTTAAAGTAATTTTGCATTGAAAGTCTCAATACTGTAATAGAGCATAGTTTTGCATTATTTTAAGAGAATGGATTGAGATTCATCCTCTTTTTGTAACCACTGTAACTTAGGGATGAATCACACATTTATGTAATAAATATATAACACTAAATATGCAATAAAATCTATCATATTTTGTAGGAGATCTCTATTTGGTGTTTGTTGCAGGGTTAAGGAGCATGAAAATGCTTGGAATACTATAGCAGCAGCATATTTGGCCTCATGAGGGGTATTGTTTATGTTGGGAATCACTTAGCTATATTGAAAGGATGGTGAACCAATCTTTGGTTTGTTGATATTTCTCTTGGAGAATCTTGATTGAAGAAGCCCTAGTTTTGGAGGGTTTGGGAAGCCTACTTTGGGGATTTTGATGTTCCCAAGGGTCTGAAACTAATTCCTTTAATATTTAAGTGTTTTAGGACATAATTAACCACTTTTCAAGAATTTTAGTCTTTTGGTTAAGTTTATGATATAGTTCCTTTGTAAAAGTCCCCATTTTTATGCATTTTTTGGGTCCCAAAGTTATAACAGCAGGGTATGGTCAAAAACAACCTACCTCTTTCTTTATATATGTTGTAAAATTTTATAAAGGGTATCTGAAAACCTAATTTTTTTTCCAATTCATTCAAAAAAATTTGGAGTTATGGGCTCTGGAAGGTCGTTGATGTCTTGATGCAATACAATTAGGCCTCTTGGTAGAATTCAAGTCCTTTGTGCATATTCCATATGATTTGACTCCATAGCAAGTTCATTCCTATTTAATTTGGTTTGATTTTGTCTCTTGTGGCTTTAGAAATCTTGAGTCAAAGTGTTGGGTTGAAATCTCCTTTTGAGTTATTTGGGAAGGGTGTCTTTGAACCTTGTATTTCCCTTATATGTTCAATCATTCCATCTTGTCAAGAAGCCCAATACCCTATCCTCTGAACCAAGTGGTATCAGAGAAAGAAAAAACTTGGGAGGAAAGTTAGGTGTGCATGTCTGAAGAAGAGTTTGAATATCTTGAAGAAGAGGCTCAAAACATGCCTCCAAATATGACAAACATGGAGCTTGCTAGGATGGTGATGGAGCAAGTAGAAAGGTATAAGAGATTGGAAGAATTCATTAAAATATTGACAAATCTTGTTGAGAAGAGGGATTCAGACTCTTGTGATGATGAAGGTGAAGTAGAAAGAGAACCTGATGAAGAAAGGTTGGATCCTGAGGATGCTAGATTAGTGAAGATCCTGAAGGCAGTTAAAGGAGGAGAGTCCAAAGTTAGAGAAGAGATCCCAATGTATGATGGAAAGATGGATGAGGAAGTGCTCCTTGATTGGTTCAGTGCTATTGAGAACCACTTTGACTGTGAGGACATTGAAGACAAACATAAAGTGAAGATTGCAAAAGCAAGACTTTAGGGTCATGCATTGCTATGGTGGTATTGCCTACAAGCAGAAAGGTGGAACAAAAGTCTACCAAAGATCACATCATGGCCTAGAATGATAACCAAAATGAGGGATAAGTTTCTGCATGAGAACTAAAAGGTTCAACTCTTCAAAAATATTCAAGGTTTGAAGTAGAAGGACATAGATGTCCAAAGGTATACCGAGGAATTCCACAAACTTGACATCAAAGCCTCTCATGATGAAGATGTGAAAGAGAAGGTGGCTAGATATCTTAGAGGGCTGAGGTACAGTATCCAAGATAAGATGAGAATGGCCACACCAAGGACTCTTGAAGATTGCTACAAGTTGGCAATGAAATCTGAGGACAATCTTAGAAGAAGGCAAGAGAGACAAGGCATTTCAAGAGGGAAAAAAAACAAGGGAAAGAGAGTATATCCAAGCCAAGGAAAGAATGAGAAGGGTAAAGAGAAAGTCTCAGATTAGAAAGGAGAACAAAGAAATGGCAGAGGAAATTTATTCCATGGAAAGTTCTACAAGTGTGGTGAAGAAGGACATCCATTCTACAAGTGTCCGGAAAGAGGAGCCAAGAAGAATGATAAGAGGGTCCAATTGGTCCAAGGAGAAGATGACAATAAACAACAAGAGGAAGAAGAAGCAGACCATAACTATGCATATCCTGAAGAAGGTGAGTGTCTCTTGATGGAAAGGTCACCTATCGAACATATACCCAAGGTATCTATCTTTAGAACAAATTATAAATGCTATGGAAAAATATGCAAGGTTATCATAGATTCTAGTTCATTTGACAATCTAGTGTCCTATGAGATGGTAAATAAGTTAAACTTACCTAAATTTCCTATTGGTAGACCATATAGGGACTATTGGGTCAGAAAATGATCATAATATTGTGATTAAGGAGCAAGCATACATATATTTTTCAATTGGGGTTTATGTTGATAGGGTTCTATGTGATATAATTCCCATGACATGTTGCCACATCATCTTAGGGACACCATGGAAGGCGTTAAGAAAGACCATTCATTATGGTTTGAAGAATGAGTATGTAGTGCACAAGGAGGGAAGAATATTCACTCTTAAACCTATTCCAAGTCAAGTAGAAGAAGTTGGTAGCATCATTGTCTTTGGTTCAAAAACATATGTTTATTTGCATATTCCAAAGTATGAGGAGATGGTGACTAGAGAGCAGCAGCCTAAGACTACTTTATTGGTCTTGAAATATGAGTTTTTGGACAATCATGAGCCATTGACTGTGAAATAGCAAATAGGGCATGAAGAGGGTGTCCATATTAGCACAATGTGGTGTCCTTTGAAGTAAGAAATAAATAAAATTGCAGAGGTGTCATTGAAAGACACAAGCAGGGGTCAATCTGATCCAAGGAGGTAGTTTCAAGGACAATTTGTAGGCACACAAGATCATTGTTTGCAGCAGCATGATGACAGATTTGATCTTAGTTCCATTCATTCTTTTGTTTCTCACTCTTTGTTTTTAGGTGTGAAGGGTAAGAGGATAGAATTTGAGGTTGAACAAAGGGCTCACAAGGTGAAGAAGAGAGGACCACCTACAAGGAAGATGGGAGGCACAAAGACATAATTTCTTAGTTCTTGGGACAAGAACTTTTTCCAAGGTGGGGTGTATGGTGCAGGAGAACCTATGAAGTCACCTAAGGTCACCATGGATCCAATCAAAGGAAGAGGTTCAAATTCATTTCTAAATGTAAATTGGGGTGTATTAGAACCAATAATGACAATTTGTAATAAAGAATGCAACGAAATGTTGTCAAGTCCTATTTGTCCAAGTAGAGGACTAGGACATCAAAATATTGTAAGTTGGGTCAATAGTAACCAAAGGGTCTAATTAGGATTTAGAAGTGTCTTAAATATTCAAATAGACCCTAGAAGTGGAATTGATTAAGTTAGAATACTTTTATTTCAATAAATTGCAAGTTAAGAATTCAAATATTTAAATCTTAACGGTTACTTGATTTTAGGAGGGAAATGGGTTTTTAGTGATTAAATATGATTGTAATAAAAATAAACCAATTTTATTTGGTTTATATAGTTACTAAGAATCATATATAATTTTCCTATGGCAGGGAAAACACACAGTATGGCCTGGTAAAGAGATTGTACGGATCGCACAAGTTTGAAGCAATAAAGTGGTAGTTTTTGAAAATTTCTTGATATCTAAATGTTGTAATGAGTCTAATTAATTTAATAGAAATAAATGTGAGTTTTAGAATCTCTATAAATCCATTTTTAATCCATTTAAATTAATTTTACGTTGAAATTCTCAGATTGTACTGTAACATAGCATAGTTTTGCATTGTTTGAAGAGAATAGATTGAGATTCATCCCCTTTTTGTAACCACTGTAACTTGGAGATTAATCACACATTTGTATCATAGATATATAATACTAATTATGTAATAAAATCCATTAGATTTTGCAGGAGATCTCCATTTGGTGTTTGTTGCAAGGTTAAGGATCATGGAAATGCTTGGAATATTATAGCAACAGAATATTTGGCCTCATGAGGGGTACTTTTTATGTTCTTCATCACTTAGTTATGTTGAAAGGCTGGTGACTAAACATTTTTTTAGTTGAGATTTCACTTGGAGAGTCCAGATTGAAGAAGCCCTAGTTTTGGAGGGTTTGGAAAGCCTAATTTGGGTTTTTGGTGTTCCCAAGGGTGTGAGACTAATTCCTTTCAGATTTAAGTGTTTTAGGATATAATTAACCACTGTCCAATAGATGGAGTATTTTGGTTAAGTTTATGATATAGTTCCTTTTTAAAAGTGCCCATTTTTATGCATTTTTTGGGTCCCAAAGTTGCAACAGCGGGGTATGATCCAAACTAACCTACCTCTTTCTTTATATATGTTGTAAAACTTGATAAAGGGTATCTAAAACCCTAAGTTTTTTTCCAAGTCATTTAAAATTTTTTGGAGTTATGGGCTCTGGAAGGTCGCTATTGTCCTAATGCAATACAATTAGGCCTCTTGGCAGAATTCAAGTCCTTTGTGCATAGTCCATAGAATTTGAATCTATAGCAAGTTGATTCCTTCTGAATTTGGTTTAATTTATTCTCTTGTGGCTTTAGAAACCTTGAGTCAAAGTGTTGGGTTGAAATATCCTTTTGATTTATTTGGGAAGGGTGTCTTTGAACCTTGTATTTCCCTTACATGTTCAATCCTTCCATCTTGTCAAGAAGCCCACTACCCTATCCTCTGCACCACTAATACTAGTTAACCAACCTATCATCATTTTACGGAATAATATGGTCACTGTGCATTACTCTTAAGATGTGACATTATAATAAAAAGTTATATAAAGATATGACATGTATAAGATCTCTTTCTTTATACAAAGAAATTAGCTTAACAACAATTTTCTAAAAGGTTGAAAAATGAGTTGAAAGTGGAGTCTAAATGATTAGCGTAATCTCTTGTAGGATAATTTAAGCTATAAATATTATTTTCTCATATCGTATTTGACGTGCCTCTCATAGGTAGAATCAAATTTTAATGTGAACAATATTTGACGCGTTATTTTTGGTATATTTATATTTAGTAAATATGATTCACAACTAGACTGAATTTGGTTTCTTAGCTTTGTTTTGATATCTTTTAAGTTTCCATTGATGATGAATATTGTGTTAGTTAAAATAGGTAATTATTTGGGTAAGTAATTCCCATAATATAAAGTTGGAGAATAACTTCCTTAACAAAATAATGTAAGCTTATATTTTGAAATTTTGGGTAGTACCAAATTTATTAGGATCTCTATATAAGAAATATAATTCAAGATAAGTTACAAACAAGAGTTGCCATGCAGCTGGAGTCCATGTTTGATTAAAAAAAGGGCAAAGATGTTCTATGGCTTGTGGTCACCATAGATTGGAGGTTTGGTGTATAGAGCCCTTGAGTTTACTTTATGTGGAGGATATAAATGATCGATTAGGCTACACGTATAATATTTATAATTAATATTTTCTCATCAAATTAAAATTTAGTTACTAGTGGAAAACTTCTAACTTTTAAGTTAGAAATCTTTCAATTATTTATTATTCAGGACACAAACAATGGAAGAACGTTGATAGATGAAACATCTATCTATATTACACAGTAATAGTACAGCAAGAATAAATTAAACAGTTATACAAATATCCAATGGTTGGATTGTTCATAAATGCTTCAAGGCAAGATCCATAATATTCAACTATGCATATATGAACATAACAGACCAAAAGAATAAAGAATCCACACATAGCATGATTGAATCAAATAACTCAGTAGAAACCTCTTTCCATGTTAAGGATGTTGTTATCAAATTTAGATAGTATTATCTACAACCATAAAATAAGGAAAAGAATAAAAATAACCCCCAATATTTAAGATAAATTAATATAATAATAAAGGGAGACTACCTTAATCTTTATCTTCATACTCAGATAGTAAAGAGTAGCAAGTTTTGAAATCTCAAAAAAAAAAATAGAAAGAATGTTATTGATACCTGGCGTGGCTCTCACAGATCCAGACACCATTTAGTGTATTTGTACAATTGAGATATTCAACACTAGTCCCATGAATTCCTAGTGAATAGCTCTGCACAAATTTGTTTCATATAAGCTTCTGAATGTAGACAAACATATGTTATACTGTTGTGAATGCATTGGGCTTCAATTTTGTGAGGATAAACAGGAGGAATTAGAAATATAAAATATTGTTCCAAAATTAGAATTAGGGAATAGTAATGAGGTACAAAATGACTGGACAACAGAAGTTATTTATTATTTGTGTCTTGAAATCTATGTTATTGTTCTTTAAACGATGTCTCTTATGTATGAAATGAGAAAAACATTTAAGAGAATTTGAATTGGAACATTCATAATAATAATACATAGTCAAACCAACAAAAACATTGGCTACTAGTATTACACGAATATATATGCCTAGCAGAAAAAGGTTTGATGCCTTTCATGACATTGAGAAAGAATAAGAGAAAAAGTTTTCTGCAACCTATTCATACCTTAACATGGTGCACCTGATCTGATAATAGAAGCAACTTTAGCTACAAATACTATTGTAGTAAAATTGGGATCTTCCTTAAGGAAGGTCATTGGATCCAATCTTGATTAACTATAACTCCTATTTCTACCATATGAAGGACTTCTGATTTAGATATATAATTAGAAATTTAGTGCAATCATATTTAAAAAGATAAAGATACTTTTATCTTAATAATTCTAATTGTTTTCTTCCTACATAATTATATAATTGATATATAAAATAAAGTGAAATGAAGACACACAAAGTTACATCTTGATTTCCGTAAGGTCTTTTTAAAGACTACTCATTTCCTTGTGATAATTGTACAGAGAGTCTCATTATTGCAATTTGTACTCCATTTGGCACTATGTCCTGGAATAAAAGAAAGCACAAAAGTATATAATAAAGTAGAAGGAAACATAACTGAAAGGCCAAATTGTCTAGAGGAAACCATAACACTCAGCAAATAAATGACATTGAAGCTATGAATGTTAAAACAGAGGCAAGACAAGGGCTAATTATGACAGGTATAAGCTACAAAGCATATGATCCCACAAGAATAAAAAAGTAGAGAGAATCAAGATAAATCCCCATCTAAATCAAAAGTAGAGTGTATACCACTGGTAAACCCCAAACCATAGAAAATCCCTAATTGTGAGCGGCGGCATGAAAAAAAAACTATTCCCATTTGTTACATAGAGAAGAGAAGAGATTAAGCATCCCTTTCTAGTAGAGAGGATTATTGGAGATTAGGTTTCTCCTATTAAGCATATAATTGGGTCCATGCTTAGCAGAAAGTAAGCATATTTGAAAAGGTAATCTGGCAGATTAAATAATCATTAGTGAGTTTTACTAGAAAAAACATACGAGTAAATATTCAAACAATTATATGTAAAATAGTTAGAGAGTTTTGATAAGTATTTTCTAATCATATGTGAAAATTCTGAACTGTGTATAGTCTTGTTCCCAAAATCAAAATAAAATAAATATAAAAGTGTCTGAGGTGTATGGAACTCATTGCATTCTTCATTCATAATTACGTGAGATAATCATAAAGATCAAGCTACACATTGCCAACACACAGCAAATGAAATGACTGAGAGAAGCTCCAGTAAGAAGAGAGAGAAGAAGCATAAAATGATCCAAGCAAACAACATAACCAGAAGCATAACAAAAATGCCAAATTGTCGAGAGAAAATAATAAGATTTAGTAAAGATTTGACCTTGAAGCTATAAATGTTGGAACACAAATAGGACGAGGGATAATTATGATAGGTAGAAGCTGCAAAGAAAATGATCCCACAAGCATTTTCTTGCATATTGTAATCTGAACCAAAAGACCGAACTAGGGGTTTCTCTGAAGTACCCTGAATCTCAATCCTAAGAGAATTTAGAAATATTATAGATTTAAAAATAAAAAAATAAAATGGACTCTTTGATCAACCTAGAAAAGTACTAATTTCTTGGAAATACAATGATATGAAAATGTATTAATGTATAAAAATGACTTACATATGGTTACTTACAATTGTTTTTTTCTGATCGTCATCTATCAAGAAAAATGGAGCAGGTGGCACACTATAGGGTAGTGTTCGATAGCAAGTTATAGAAGGAAAAAAATATGAATTAACATATGCTCAATTACAAAAACAAAATAATGAGATAGCTAGTTAGTGATCCTCTTCGAGCTACATTTAAATACAAGTAAAATAGAAATTGCATGTCAAATTGTGCCAACAAACCAGTGACCCTAATCTGAGAAAAAGATGTTCTTACTATTGAAAAGAGAAAAAGTTTGAATCTAATCGACATTTAATATGGGAAAAATTTAAGTGTCATCTAACTACAAAGAAAAATATTATCTCTAAGGCTTTTATAGATGTGGAAAGGAATAGGAGCTCATGAGCAAGAAATAACAGTATATCCTCTTCATTGAGGAAACTTTTAGGTGGTCTCTCTGGCAAAAATTTCCAAAAATCTTATCATTTCTATGTTTGAGAATAACATTTCAACTGTATATATAACCATTTCTATAAATATTGAGCGTAGAACTGTGAAACTAGACAACCATGATAGGGTTCACAGCCTCTCTTAACACAAAAAAATAAATCTTGAGTATCATGAGAAATAAGTTGTCCAAGTAAAGCACCAATATTCTTATTGAAATATGGTCATTTTTCTCCACAACCTTAAGCCAAATTTTAAATCATGAAACAAAACATAAGCTCATACTGAACCAAACTCCTGGGAAATCTCAAGCTTTCCTTAGCCCCCAGAATGTTGGGTGCAGCAAAATATGGGATGCATGGGAAAAGGAAACTAAAGCAAAGCCCTCAATAAAAATAAACTGGCTAGAACCATGTCAAGCGACATCCTCAAAATTATGTCATACAACTACTAGGTCCTTCATCTCACTCTTATGCATGTACACAAAATGTTGTATGATAGACAAAGCACAAGAATGTGTTTAAAGAGGCATGACACATTAAATGTTTTCACGAAGCCACATAGCAACCACAAGCCTTGAAAAAACATTATGAAATTTTCTTGCATTTTTTCCTACTTGTTTATTGGTGAGAATATTTTTTCCCTTAATTTTCAATTAAAAATAAAGAAACCACCAATAAGATTAGGAAAACTATATAGAATTTTATCCTGGAAATCAGAATGCTACAAGATATTTTTCGGTTTGAAAAAGAACATTCCAACTCTCTTTAATGAGAATGTGGTTTACACGACTGATACTTTGATTTTTATTGGATGTCATGTCTCTGAATTTTGCAATTAGATTAGATGGGTACTACTCGCTATTACTTGTGAGGCAAAGAAGGATTAAAAGCAGAGCTCGATGACTTACACTAACCTCTACAGTGAGATTGTTTGGTCTAAAAATGGTTGGAGCGTATCCTTCAGCCTGAGCGCCTCAAATATGCCCAAATGATTGTGAAAACACAAAGTTAGAGAAAAAAAAAGATGTTGGATGATATTTTTTTAGAGTTTACCGTTAAAGCAACCGTCTTTGACATTATTTTCTCCTTTGATGGCTTTGTCTGCACAAATGTATACACAATGTATGGAAAATATATGATCAGACATATCTATATTTGGCTTCTTGCTTGTTATTTTTAGAGTATGGTATGAGGCGCGGATAGAACCAAGAAATTGAAATTTAGATGGGGCGCTTGAGGTCTCATGTAAAATGCTACGTACCGTCTCCAAGCCCCTGTTTTGCTGCCTTCTCTCCCAATCATCCAAAAACACACCACTTGCAAAACATGTTGACCGTGTGGACCATCTGCAAAATGACACTTGCCTAGGCTTGTAAACATCCATCCACATTTTTTTGTAAGGGTCTGTTTGTTTGTTGGGTGGAATTAAATAATGCTAGAATTATCAAATTTTAGTATTTGACAATTTAGGTAGTTTTAAATTCAGAAAATGGTTTTTGGAATATGGCTGGAATCGTTTGGTTTACCTGAAATTCATAGTGAGAAGATGCATTTTTTGCTTTTGGTTCCATAATTATAGAATTGGAATTCATTTTCCAATTCCACCTATTTAGATGGAAGATTAAAATGTTGGTTTTGGGGGTAAATGAGAATTAACAAATCCCTATTCCATTTTCATGTTTCGAAAACAAATATAGAATACGTCAGTTCGAGATTTCACAATAACAATTCCATCCCAATTCCAGCCAAACAGACCTAGTGAAGAAAAGAAAAAGACTACTGGGGAAAATGCCTAGAACCAATAGAAAAAAAAAGAAACTAAATATTTTAATGTCAGTTTAATGCCAAAATTTCCTCAGACCATATGGTTAGCAGATGTTACACGATTCCCCATATACAAACTAATGCGAAAATTGCAACCAAAAACATTAGTCTCCTTAATGACAGGGACTAATAATAGAAAATTAGCAAGTCAATCATGAGCACCTTAATATACAGAGACAAAAAAAATCACAAGAATAGCTGCCATTGAATGATCACTTCTCCAGATTCAACATCATATTTCCGACAAAGAGAATAGGCACGTTTCTTTGAATTATTCCCATTATTCGAAGTCCATACGTAATTATCAAGCAAAACAGGAGGCGGGCTTCATTATTTAGTCAAAGAGGAGAAAAAACGTTCTAAGGTACAAGACTGCTAACTGTCTCCACATCGTACGTGCTTCCATTTTTCTGATTCCAGGCCAGCTTGGCTTCGTAATATTTTGCCAAAGATTAGGCCAAAAACAGTTCGACGTACAAGACAAGACTGGCAACTTTTCATAAGTGGTTCCATATTTGAAAGTCCATACCAGCTTGGCTTCATTAAATAACGCAAACCTGCATGTGAGATCCTTTGTTTTCTCCACCGGAAAAGTCACAGACATTTCTTATAAATGTTGGAGCGGGGGAAACCAAGTTCTCCATAACCATAGCCTTGTTCAACATCATTTCATTGTTCATCGCATTACTTGTTGAACTATTTAGATCTGGACTTGGGTATAGCCGTTAATGGAACAGCCAGCGCGGCATACGCAAGAGCCTGGGGTGACAAGTATTTCGGTGGCAATTTCGAGAGATTGGTAAAGGTGAAGACCAAATTTGATCCCAACAATGTTTTCAGGAATTCTCAGAGTATACCTGTGGACAAGTGAGACATTTTCCTCGCCCCCTTCTAAGAATTTAGGTTTCCAGCTTGGATCCCGTGTTCCCTGTATTTTAACATATTCAGTTCTCTTCTTCTCTTTTTTCTGGTGAAAGATTATATAGTTTGATCTGAATAAACTCATGCAATTAGAAACTATGCACAA
>MU222907.1:42220-57193 GCA_018584345.1 Thuja plicata
CTTAGCTCGGTAGACTCTGTCTAATGACTGATATGACATTCTGAACTTGGTAGACTCTGTCTAATGACT
The DNA here is from genome assembly GCA_018584345.1 of Thuja plicata. NCBI lineage: Eukaryota > Viridiplantae > Streptophyta > Pinopsida > Cupressales > Cupressaceae > Thuja > Thuja plicata. Next base: position 42,290 of record MU222907.1, read on the forward strand.
GATATGACATTTGTGTAACATCAAGGACAACACACAATTAAACAATTGTTTCCAACATTTGTGTATATATACACACATGTGTATATATACATGTGTTTATATACACTTGTGTGTGTGTGTGTGTATATATATATCCTTATAGCAATATAATATACATTATTGGAAAAAAAATGGGAATGAATTTTCCTTCCCAAAATAATACTTTTAATTCCAATTCGAGGTCTGAGAAGGAATTGTGGAATGCTCAAAATGACCCAAAATTAGAATTCGCATAACCCTATTCCAATTTTTAATTTTGGAACCAAACAGGGAATTGAACATTTTGAGAATTTGGAAATGCCAATTCCCGTTCAATTCCAATTCTACCCCTCAACCAAACGGGCCCTAAGAGATTGAACATCACATCACATCACATCACAGAAAAGTAACGAAGAATCGTACCCAAATCCAATGTAAGCTTAAAATAGTGGGTCTTCTCAATTGACCATAACAAGGTGGATTTCAAAAAAAATAGTTTGGCTTCACACATTTGCCATTCATACGACCGATGGCTATTTAAAATTAATAGCCGTCCAAAATTAAAGGGACGGAAGGGCACATGATCTTGTCCTTTTTGTTTTCTCTCTTATTATTCTAAACCGCATAGAAATTTGACAATACTAAATTAAGGATAAATACTTTGATGACTTCGTCAAGGGAAAACGCGGAAAAGTTAAAAACAAGCAGGAAAGAGTTGGGAAGTTCGACTACATTTGTTTAATACGAGAGACGCGGAAATGGTGACGTCATTTTCAGAATTTATTTCCTCTGCACATCGGTTTTGCAGTAACGACATTAGCGTCGTCATGGACGGCCATTTTCTTTTTCAATTTTCAAACAGTCATTGGTTGGCCTTTAATGCATTTTCTCTTTTCTTCTTCCCTCTTCTGCAAATCTGTTGATATCTGCAAATTTTTATTTTCTTGTTTCTCTTTGGCGAAAAACAAGTCACATATTCATAGCTATGGAGGTTATGAGAATTGCATCTGTAGTTAAGTCCACTCCTTCAGGCTTGTTAAGCTTGCAAACCCAGAAGAAAAAGTTGAGTTTAAGAAAAAAGAACATGAGCATCAAGGCAAGATATGGAGATTATGAGTGTTTTGAAGGGCCGAGCACGGTAGATGCAAATATGTCCGTTCTGAGACGACGAGTGTACGAGATGAAGTTGCAGGAAAGCATTTGCCCCCCTTCTCAGGAATGGATGGAATGGGAGAAAAACATGAGTTCTGAATATTAATCCACTATTTCTGAGGCAACTGGAGGTTTGCAGTGGTGGTTGATGAGTACTAGACCCACCATTGCTTTCGCTACTTTGAGTTTGGTGATCATGGGCGTAGGAGCGTCAGTCAGTGTTAGTTTGTTTAGGCTCCGTTTGTTTAGGGAATTGGAATTTGACTCAAAATCTGATTATTTCAAAATCAGGTTTTGAAATTCTGGTTTTGCATCTTCCACTTATAATTTGGACCATTAGGTTGACCCGGAAGATGGATTAGTCAATCCATCTTTTGCGTTTGGTTGCCAATTTCGAAATTGGAATTGGAACTGACAAATTCCAACTTCCACGTTTGGTTCAACAATTTCGAATTGGAATTGGAATTAGACACTCCATGTTCTATGTTTGGTTCTACATTTCGAATTGGAATTGGAATTCGACAAAGACTTTATAATTTTTATGCCAAAGGCGTTCCCTTATATGAGATGCACCGGCAGATTTTAGACATCCACGGCACAGAATGCTGGAAACAGGTTGGACGACCATGTAAACAATCTTGACGGTTGAATTTTTAATATTTTTCATTAGGCAGTCTGAAATGCATTACCGAAAGCATCAAGTGGGAAGGACTACGTGGAAAGGACTGTTTATATCATCCTTTGTTCATCGTCTGTCTCATTTTCTGGTCTTCTAGTAGAAAATTGTTCTGTGCACTGGCTATTTTATGGTTGTTCACATCACCACCTTGCCACGTTGGCCACAGGGAAAATGGTCAACCATCAAAATCTCCACCATCAATTTACTCTACCAAGGCGGCATCAATTGAAGGAGTATATTTGCCAGGATTCCGCTCCAAGGACTCCGTATGTTCCTATGAAGAAACCTAAGAAGAGATATTATGTGGTTCTATATGTGAGATAAAAGCCAGAGCTTGAATTTTCAACATTTAATTTGACGTTTTCGAACACTGGTGATTCTAAAGTCTCATTGGAGTTCCACTCGACTCTCCAATATTCCCTTGTGTTGTTCGAGAGTATCAAAAATTCATTGTTTCCAGATGGAGCCATCTGAAAGGAGAAAATCCCAGGAGCAGGGTCCAAAGAATTCTTCCATGATACCAACTTTTGGTCTCTACCAAACTTCATCCCAGGTAACCAGGTATCTCTCGGATGGTCGAAGCTCTGCCAAATAGCTTTTGATTTGTTGTTGGCTGCTAATAACACAAAATTACTAGAATCTGATATCACAGCCTTGGACGATGTCTGGTTCACATTGACCGACCAAAGAGACGCACCCTTTTGATCAAAGAGTCCAAGAAAACCATCACTGGACAACCTCAAAACACCCGCCTTTTTTCTTACCAGAGTCTCCCTATTTGCCACCCAAATGACGATTTCGCTTGGGACGCTCCAGATAGCAATATACCAATTGTTCGTTCCGCTAGGGCTGAAGAATCCCAGTTTAAAATTCCATTCCTTGAAACTATGCTTTGATGCTCCGTTAGCGAGGTGCCCAAGGAAAGTGTGTCTGATAGTGTCGTAGAATTACATTCGTTTAGCAGAATAGGTATTGCAAAAGCAAGGAGTGCATATGAAAATATATCCTTCCTCCCCATTTTCACACTTTTCTGGTTGTGGGAATTTAGAGATGAGAAGTATTATAGAGATTTGGACTGAGTAGCTGCCAACAGGTCAACCTGATTAAAAGACCGGAAGAGGAAGTCGGTGAGGAAGTTACATGTTATTTTCGTTTCTCATGGAAAATGAAGCTCAGTTGGACATTGTATTCTACTCCTCTTTACCTTTATTTAGCCAAGTCAACAAATCAATTTATTTTGTTTGTACGCGTTTTCATATGCGCAAAAGCTCAGTTCAATGTAGTTTCCTCTCTGATGTACATGGCAGGAACATGTGAAAAGGAATATGCTCTGATGTGAAGAGGGATGACAATTTTCAAAGTTTATTATGTCGAAGGCATTTCTTTATTACATCAAAGGCGTTTCCTATATGAGAAGGAGGACCTCAAATTGAAAATCAAAAACCCAAAGTTTGTTTAAAGGAATGACTACAATTGGGACGATCCCTGCCATTCATATTTTTGAGACCACAAAAGTTGTATTTTACGCCGAGGGAACATCAAAAGGATAGAGGATTGTGGACAGTGATAAGACCAATATTGTCAGAGGAGGCAAGTAGATAGAAATTTGGCGTGTGGGAGGAGGTAACCAGATCAGTATCAATCGCATCAGAGGGGATGCAAGAATAAATTAATGAGGGTGTACTTGGAGGTGACGTCAAGAAGCTGTTGAAAGTTGACTGGGGTTGCTGCAATTGTGTGAAAGTCATCTCAGAATGGTGATGGCGCCTGGTATTTCTATCTTCAATGTCTAGAGAAAATAAATTATAACTGCCTTGCACAGGAGAGGGAAACCGTACTTGTTGAGGGGAACTTTGAGTACGAGAGGCAGTGTGGATTCTAGAACTATAAAAGTTAGAGAGTAGCAAAAATACGCAAGCAAGAATGCAAAAATAGAGTACACCAATTTATCATGGTTTGGCCAATAATGCCTACGTCCACACTGAGCAGGAGAATATCTTATTGATTCAAAAATTCTGTTACAAGTTACAACAATTACAATATAAATAAAGAGCTCCAAAAGGAGACTCTTGAAAGCCACCACAGGAAGTCCAAGAGACAAAGTCTCTTGGATGGAAGGCAGAGACGGTTGGGCTTCATATCCCCAACAATCTCCCACTTGAAGACCAACCACTGTTGTAACAAGCTATTCCCCTACTCTACACCTTGCTATCACATGCTGGAAATGCCGAGAGAAGCTCGACAAAACTCAAACTTCTCCCGTGTTACAACCTTCGTGAGGGCATCAGCTAGATTTACTTTTGTGTCAATCTTGACAGCTTGTAGTTTTTCTTCTTCAACCATATGCTGAATGTAATGATAACGCAAGTCAATGTGCTTTGACCGTCGCTGAGATGTATGATGCTTGCTCATGAATAAAGTGCTACTACTATCACAAAAAAGAGTAAAATCTGATTGTCGCAAGCCCAAATCCTTATACAAAATCTACAACCATACCATCTCTTTTGCCCCCTTGGAGAGAGCCATGTATTCGGTTTCAGCAGATGATTGTGCAACCGAATGTTGCAATCTAGAACCCCAACTGATGGCTGCCCTGGCAAATGTGAAAGCATAACCTGAGGTGGATCTCCGCTTGTCTAAATCTCCACCAAGATCTGAGTCTATGAATCCTTGCAATGCTGGCTTATCTATCCCAAAGCATAAAGAGAGAGTAGAGGTGCCTTTAAGATACCAGAGAATCCATTTAACCACCTCCCAATGAGGCTTGCCCGGATTACTCATAAACCGGATAACTACTCCCATTACATGAGCAATATCCGGGCAAGTAGAAATCATAGCATCCATAATGCTGCCAACTGCTGAAGTATAAGGGATTCCCTTCATGAAATGTGTGTCCTCGTGTGTTGTGGGACACATTTTAGCAGTCAAACGAAAATGAGATGCTAAAGGGACACAAACTGGTTTGGCTTCCATCATGCCAAATCTGTCCAATACCTTGTCAATGTATTTCTTTTGAGATAACCAAAGTTTCATCTTGGATCTATCCCGTGAAATGGTCATACCAAGTATCTTCTTGGCTGCCCCCAAATCTTTCATTGCAAATCTGCTTGCCAAATGCTTCTTCAATTCACAAACAATCTTCATACTAGTTCCGGCTACTAGCATATCATCCACATATAGTAAGAGAATTATAAATTCACATGTGGGCAACTATTTATAATAAACACATGGATCAGCCTCTGAATGTATGAACTTGTGCTCAATCATAAACTGATTGAATTTCTTGTACCATTGCCTTGGGGCCTACTTAAGTCCATACAAGCTTCTCTTCAATCTACAATAAAGATGCTCCTTCCCCTTTTTCACAAAGCCTTCCGACTGCATCATATAGAGTTCTTCATCTACATCACCATGTAGGAACGCAGTCTTGACATCCAACTGCTCCAGCTCAAGATCCCATGTAGCAACCAAGCCTAGAATGGCTCTAATAGTAGTCATATTAACTACCGGGGCAAAAATCTCATTGAAGTCTATGCCCTTCTGCTATCCATATCCTTTTACCACTAATCTGGCCCGATAACGAACCTTGCCGCCATCTTCTTCATTTAATTTATAAACCCATTTATTCTTGAGAGCCTGTCTATTTGGTGGTAAAGTCACCAAGTCCCAAGTCTAATTCATTGCTAATGAATCCATTTCCTCTCTCATGGCATCTTGCCATTTCTGCCAATCCAAAGCTTTGCAAGCAGCCTTGTAATTTGCAGGCTCCAATTAATCAGACATAAGTAAAGACGGTTCTGATTCCTCTGCAACCAATAAATCATAATCAGAGAACTTCACTGGAGGTTTTCTCTGTCGAGATGATCTTCTGAGTCCCGGATCAATTTCTGATTTATGAGGATTACTATTTTCCTCATACCCATGCTGCCAATTTTCTCCCAATTCTGCAATGTGCTCAAAATTTTTGGCAATGGTGAAGTCATTTGGAAGTTCTTCCACGTGGGTAAAGGAAGTAACTCCTGCAGCATCTTCTTCGTGGGAAAAGGAAGTAACTCCTGCAGCTTCTTCTGCACGGGCAGAGGAAGTAACTCCTGCAACTTCTTTTGTGCGGGTAGAGGAGTAACTCCTGCAGCAGCTACCACTCTGTCACTGTTTGGTGTCTTTGAGACATTGTTTGTGAAAAAAAATTTAGACACGTATTCCTCTTCCAATGTTGATTATGGTTCCAGACTTGGAAATGTCTTCTCATTAAAGACCACATCTCTACTCCAGATGATTTTTCGCTCCAAAGGATCCCAAATACCAAACCCATACTGATCTTCACCATAGCCCATGAAGATGCCCCTTTGTGATTTAAAATCCAGCTTGGTTCTCTTCTCTTTTGGCACATGAACAAAAGATTCACACCCAAACACCCGGATGTGAGAATATGAGATTCTTTTTCCCAACCATTCCTCCTCCGAAATGCCAAAATCCAATCGTGATGAAGGATTTTGATTAATGAGATACACCGCTATATTACATGCCTCAGCCCAGAATTCCTTACTCAATCCGGCATTAGAGAGCATACATCGATCTCTCTCAAGAATAGTTTTGTTCAGCCTTTCCAATGCTCCATTTTCTTGTGGAGTAAATGGAACAACACTGAAAGCTTGGTTGAAGGAAATAGAGAAACTCAAGACAATTGAATACGAGCAGGGATTGTTTGGAAATGAAATTTGCATTTGTGAGCCTGAACAAGGGTCAATCTTAGGAGAGGATGATGATACTGATGAGGAACTTCATGATAATCTCATGGATTTCTTGGGAAGTTCCAATCATAATGAAGATATGATGGCAAAGACAACAAAGGAGGCTAAAAAGCCTTCTATTTTTAAAGTTGACAATTTGTGTGTGCATGCAGGTTATGCAGGATATGAAGATGAACAATCATTAAGAACTATTGTAAAGAAAGAGGATGATCCCAACAGATTTCAAAGAGATAAAGGAAAGAGAGGAAGCAGCCTTATAACAGTACAGGAAGAAGATCATCAAGGTCACGAACAATCAGACAAAGACAAGAACCAAGAGATTATAGAAACTAAAGAAGATCTAGCCAAGGCAGAGTTTCATGCTCTAAAGAATGAGATGAAGGATGAAAATAAACAATCAATTCAAAACGTTGCAACGGTACCAAAGGAAGCTATGAAAGACAACAATAGACAACAAGGAGGTGAGGAAGAACTTGGAGCTAAGGAGCAGGATATATATATTGAACAAATTCAATAGTGGGTGGTTTTTTGGAATGAAGTTATGCAGGGCCAGAGATATGATTTGATGAGAAGAGGATATTCTCAAGGGCATGAATACTATGGAAGTTATGATAAAATAGGAATTATAAATAGTGAATATTGCAAAGAAATGGTAACTACGCAAATTTTGAATGCAGATTTAAAGGTGGATATATACTAGCAAAGGACATATTTATACAATGAAATTGATAGCAAGATGAAGAAAGGAGGTAGCAGAAAAGTGCAGCTGATTAGAAATGATTTTTTAGACGAGTTAATGAAGCAAAAAAATAGAGTATGGGATCCTGGTAGCCTACAAACAATGATGAGACAATAGAACAACAAAGAAAATGTGCAACAACACAATCAGTTATGGGATCCTGGAGGAATTTTATTTTCATTGGAAGCACATGACCAAGAGGTCATGAAAATTTTTCTCCCTTGGGAGTCTGATGCAGGAGCATCCAGCTTCAAAGTCATTAAGCTTTTAGAGGGAAAATACCTGAAAGAGGGGTCTTGACATTTGATGATTAATTATGATTTCTATATGTAAATAATTGTATTTCCTAAGTTTTTAAATATTTTCTAGAGAGGATGAGTCATAGGTCTAGACGGATAGAGTTTGTTGTAATGAATCTACCTTATTATAGACTTGTGAGATTCTAGGCATGATTCAAAGTAAGATTTTAGGATTAGTTAGAGAGATTTTAGGAGCTAAAACCAATTTGTTTTGCTTCTAAAATTATATTTAATCATTGTAATCCTACAGACAGGAGGAGAGGCATAGCAAAGCTGAGTACCAGTATGTAGAGAGGTCAAAATAGAATATTATGTATCAGGCCAAATATTGTAAATCATTAAGAAGTGTTTTGGAAATGTGTCCTGTATCTTTTATCTGATTAAGCTTTTCTCTGTGCTCTGGCTCTTCATCAGTCTCTTATGTAATTGTCTTTTTATTATAAGTTATTTAAGATACATTATAAAAGAAATTGGTGTATATGAAATGATTTTTTGGGGTCTATATTTACAAATTTTTAATAATATTTTTATCTATTTTCATAACTTTTTATATGATTATTTGTTATTAAAATTTAACATATAAACTATGAATTATCAAAATTAATGGTTTTTTTTTTAATTTTTAATTTTATTTATTTTTGTAAATATGGAGCCTCTCATATATTAAACAATTCCTTTCCTATGAACCAATGTTATATGGGTCAATTCTACAATTTATTTTTATGCACATTTTTCTTAGATTTTAATGAACCTAGTTTATCTATATGGGTTTATTACATTCTTGATCACTTTTACTTTGTATAAATTTATCTTGTAGTGCATGGATATGATTTTTTCCATTGTATAGTTTGATATAAATTTAATATTTTCTATTCGATACTAATTATTTTATTTTTTTTAAGTAAGATCTGCCTAGGGGGCAGTACCCTTTTCTATTTCCATAAAAACCATGGTTACAAAATGTTGTTTACATAAAAACCTTAAAAACTAACAACTATAATCTGACCATCTGACCACCTTACAACTACCAACTAACCAACTATCTCAGTTGTACAAATACATGATAGCATTTCCTATGGATAGTAGCCTATCCAATACTCCTTCAGTGAAGAGATCCTCATTCTCTTTTACAAAAATGTCAAACTTCTCAAGGCTGTAATCCTTGAGAATACCTCTTTTGAACAAGGACCACGCCTTATTCATCTTCTTCTTCTTACCCTCTGCATTGAGCCAAAAGTACTCAATCAAATAGCCTTGCATCGAGTATAGCGTAATGTGATCCAGGCAGGCCAACACCTCACGGCGCATACTCTCCTCCACAGTCTTGCGCGACAGTGCATTAAGAGCCAAAGTGTTTCCCACCACTTGAGCCACTAACCAATATAAGTCTTCAATAAGTATTATTTCATGCACATGCCCCGCAGACCAAAAGTCTTCCCCCAAGATCACTACAATGGCCGCATGCTCCTGTTCATTTTCTTTTTTGAATATACAAACGATCTGATTTTTGGGTGCCTCATCTGAAAATCCTTTGGCACACCCACAAGTGATTCCTAATTAATCCACCATTTCTAAGTTTTCTGTCCTGGCTACTCTCCCATCTAATGTTCTCTTTATAGTAAAATCCTCTGTCTTCGGCCTTGCTCACGGGATCCTTCTTTTCCCATTTTCCTGATTATCACAGAGATTCTGCGTACTTATCACTCACAGGCTTGCACTACTCTTCCCTACTCTGTCGATATCTATGGCCTCCTCAGTTTATTCCCTCGATTGGAGGAGAACCTAGGTTTGCATCAATAAGTCTTATCATATCCGATGGTAGAGATGTTGTACAATCAAATTCACATGTTGATTTACAATCAATCCCAAAGTTGGCCAAAAAGTTCGCCACCTTATTGCCTTCTCTGTATACATGTTGCATGTGATATTGACCAATAATATCAAGATGACTCTAGATTCTAGGTATCCAGTCTGCCAACGTCCACGAATGAAAGTTATTTTTCTCAACACCGTTCAATATAACTTGGGAGTCCCCCTCTATAATTAGATTGGTTATACCATTACATGCACACTAGAAAAGACCTATTTCTAATGTTGTAATCTCTGCCAAATTATTTGAAGAAAAGCCTATGAAACCCGATATAGCTTTAATCACTCTTCCTGGGGAATTACGTATTATGGCCCCAATCCTAGCACTACCCGGATTACCCCTGCTAGCACCATTGAAATTAAGTTTCATCCATCCTTCTTGGGGTTTCTACCAAACCACCTAATATCTCTTTGCTTTCCTGTCCTTCATGATATGATCCCTGGATTGCTTCAAAGTCCAAAGTTCCTCCATATCTGAATCCATTCTAGATTTGAATTTACATATAAGGCCTTGACATCTATTATTTACAACTTCTTCTATAGCAAACCTGATAACTTGAATTAAATTATCCACTTCTTTTATAGAGTCTTCAAAGATTCTTCTATTTCGTTCCTTCCAAATCTGCCATAACAGAATTGAAGGACAAATAATCCATAGTATCCCCCACAAAAATTCCTTGAGTGTGACATTTCTCACCACCTTCCATTGGAGAATATTTAACAACTAGTGCCAACATGCTTTTGCATAAGGGCACAGTAAAAAAGGTGTTCTGTCGTCTCTTCCTCCTGTCTACACAACACGCACCAATTCGGGCCTGTTATCCCAATCATTCTTAATCTGTTACCTGTCAGAATCCTACCGTGCAATGCTAACCAAAGGAATGCTCTAGCTTTCGGGAGAGTCCATTTGCCCCAACATAGTATCAATGGCCAATGCCTTTCCTTCTTTCTGATCCTTTGAATTTCATACCCGAGCCATACTTTGTAGTCCCTCAATTTGGATGCACTCCAAATAAGGCGATCTTCTAGCTTAGATGAAGGAACTCTCCTACTTAGAAGAATCTCTGATAATTTCTTTTGATTAACAGAATCTTTGACCTCTACTGGTGTCCAATCCTAAATAGATGAATATTCTAAAGAAGTGCAATAGTCTGCTACCCTCCATCCTTTTGCAGCTTCCACCATATCCACCCATGCTCCTCCAAAGATATCAGCAAGAGGAGCTTCTCCATTCCAAGAATCTCTCCAGAAGCTGGCTCTATTTCCATTACCAATCTTCCATGATAGGTGGTCAGTAATAATGTCCCGGCTATTCCATATAAAATTCCAAGTATGCGATCCTTTAACTGAGTTGGCCACTGTGAAAATCCTGTCTGGTTCCATGGAGTCCAGGTATTTGGCAGCCATCACTTTGCACCAAGGTTTGTCAGGAAATTTGTACATTTTCCAAGCCAATTTGGCTCCTAGGGCTTTATTCTGAAGCCCCATCTTCCTCAATCCAATCCCACCATCCTCTTTTTTCAAACATGCCACATCCCAGCTGATTAAAGGGATTTTTTTTCCCCTTTCGATCCTTCCCACAAAAATTTTTATAGCAGGCCATCCAGAGAAGTTGTTGCTTTGTTGGACATTTGATATATCGACATATAATATATGGGAACAGCAGAAAGGACTGATTTAACCATCTAGATCCTACCTGCTTGAGATAGCCATTTATTTTTCCATGCTCCCATCTTTTGTCTGCACCTTGATATAATATCTTCCCATATTTTGGAATCTAATCTGCCTGCGAATAGTGGAACACCAAGATATGTGATAGGAAATGTACCGACACCAAATCCCATCAACTCAGCAATCTTTTTTCCTAGCTTTCAATTGGTGTTGAGGAAGAATACTACAGATTTATTTTTATTCATACTCTGTCCCGAACCAATCTCATACTTCTCAAGAACACCTTTCATCACCTTTGCTTCCCTAACCGACGCTTCTACAAAGAGTATAGTGTCATCAGCAAACTGTGAGTGTGTGACCGCGTCCAGGCTATTATGAACTGACACTCCTCTCCATCAGCCCAGTGAAGATTTCACTTTAATATTTATTCCCAAAACTTCTGCCATCAAGACAAAAAGAGATGGGGACAGCGGATCTCCTTGTCTTAAACCATTAGTAGCTTCAAAAAATCCATTTAATGAGCTATTTACAAAAATAGAGAAATGTACAGAGGACAGACAATGGGAAATACACTTAATCCACTTACGGTCAAAGCCAAATCAAGATAGAGCTTTCATAGTAAAGGACCAACTAACCTTATCATACGCCTTATTCAGATCTAATTTGACAATCATACCTGGGCATTTATCAACTTTAATAGAATGGATAGCTTCTTCTGCCAAAATGATGCTATCTGCAATTTCCCTTCCTATAACAAATTTGTGTTGTTCTGCTGATATTAATCTATTCAACATAGGTTTCAATCTATTTTCCATTGCTTTAGAAAAAAATTTATAAATGGAATTACATAGTGATATCGGTCTAAAGTGTGCCATTGAATCACAACTTTGCTTTTTAGGAATTAATGCATAACTGTATTGTTAATTTCTTTTACAAATCTACCATGTTTCCTAAAGTCTTTTGCCACCTTGAGGATCTCTTCTCCCATAAAGCTCCAACACTTCTGGTAAAATTCAGAAGGAATTCCATCAGGCCCAAGGACTTTGTCAGTTTGGTTGTCAAAAAATACCTTTTTGATCTCCTGAAAGAAAAAGGTCTCATCAATAATATGTTATCTGATTTGGTAACCAACTTCGGAATGACTTCTAAGATTTCAATTTCCGCTCCCCAATTATTCTCCTGAGAGTCTCCAAGCAATTTTTTGAAGTGTTCAATTGCAATGTCTTCAATAACCTCAGGTTCTTCCTACCATATGCCACGTGAATCTTGAATGCAATGTATACCATTCGCGGCTCTCTTTGCCTTAATTGAAGCATAAAATAATTTAGTGTTAGAGTCACCTTTAATCCAATGGTCTCTCGACCGCTCCTTCCAATAAATTTCTTCTCTGAGGAGAATCTCTGCCAGTTCACTTTTGAGACTTTTCTAATAAATAATCCTCATTCGACATGCCTGCTGTTATAATATGTGAATTGAGCGCCTCAATTTCAGATTCCACTCTGTTTCTTTCCTCAAATACATTTTTGAAAGATTGTTTATTCCAACCTTTGATATTATGCTTCAAAAGTTTAATTCTCTTCATGAAATAGAAACTAGGAGTTCCTCAAAAAATATCACTATCTAACCACCACCTTTTCACCTATGAGAGAAACTCCTTATCTCTCCACCACATCCCTTGAAATCTAAAACTACCTTTTCTACCCTGGCAAACTTCTTTGATGCAGAGTTGAACTGGATAATGATCGGACAAAGACATTGGGAGAATGCTTGTTTCAATACCGATTGAAGATTCTATCCAAAATGATCCAACTAGAAATTTGTCTAATCTTTCAGAGATTCTAGTAAATTTCTCTCGATAATTAGTCCAAGTGAAATTACCATTTGAAGGGACCACATCTGTCAAGTGATTATTGTAAACAAAATCTCAGAAATTCTCCATGCTCTGATTAGACATCTGTAACCCCCATGATTTCTCTTCTGGATCCATAAGAGCGTTTAAATCTCCTATTATCACTCTTTCACCGTCAATGTTATCCAACTTGGCTGAGAGTTCCATCCAAACTTTCAATTTACCTGTTGTTTTTATAGGACCGTAAATATTAAAAATATGAAAGATTTCATTTTTGGGTATGCCCGTTACAGTTCCATACATCCAATTAGAGCTTGTGAAAATGTTTGACATCTTAATGAGTTTTGGGTCCCACAATATTCCAAGGCCTCCCGAAGAGCCACAAGCTTCCTGAAAACATCCTTCCCACTTATTACAAAAGTGTAGAAAACTAAGAGCTTTATCCAGATTTAATTTGGTCTCTTGAATAAGAATGATGTCATTCTCAACCTTTTGAAGCGCCCGTTTTACCAAGCGCCTCTTTTCAGGGGCCGAGAGGCCCCTGACATTCCAAGTAGTTATTTTCATCTCTTACCAAGGGAGGCTCCTACTCCCTTGGCTTTTCTCATAAATTCAAAAACATTAATAATCCATTTTTTAGATGCTCTATCTTCCCTCTTCTATTTGTTATTTCTCCTTCCCCTGCCACCTTTGGATTTACCCATAATGTTGTTAACCGATTGGCTAATATACCTCGGATCCACATTATCTAGTTCATCAAATAAATCCATGTTTTCCTCTAAATTTCTATCATACTCTATCTCCGTGTCTGAGCAAATTTGTTTTTTAAAAGGTACTTCAAACAACACTTCCTTCTCCTTTGTGGATTCCATAATACTTGGTTCTAAACACTCTCCCAACCCTCTAGAACCCATAGTATTAGCGTTGTTATATGGTTTTTGAGTAGACCCCATTTATGTAGAAACGGTTTTCATAACCAATTTTTGAGAATCTTTCTTGACCCACACATTTGTTGGTTTAGAGATATGTTCTCTAAATCTTGGATCAAACCCTCTGGTATCAGAACATCAATCATTAGACTTCACTTCTTCCAATTCTACTTGTTGTTTCCAACAACTATCTCCCACTTTGAGACAAATAATGTTTGGAATCTTTTTGACCGCCGCTATCTTGATTTTGCGCATATAGATATGAATCATTTTCTATAATCTCTTCATTTATTTCAATTAGAGTGCCCAAAGACCGCCCAATATATTCAAGGCTCGAATCTCCCCAATATTCGATTGGGAGATTATATAGTCTGACCCACACCAGATTCTCATATACACCCAGAATAGACAGATCAAAATTTGGTTGCCATTCTTGAAGGTAAAGAGGATTCGAATCAAAAAACCAATTTTGTTGATTCAGAATTCCATTCTTGGCTTCTTCGTTATTAAAAAAAACCACAAAAAAACCTTTGGGAATGAATTATAATATCATTTCACTGTTCCAATTTTTCTTAACCCAATCCCTGATACGCATTCTAGAATATCTTGCTCCAGAAAACCGCCCGATAACTACCAGTTTACTCCAAAGATCAACATCCAAATTGATATCTTCTAGAAAATCAATCTCCAGAAATTCTGCATCTTCAATATCATCCTTCGAATGATCAAACCTGTTTCCTTTTCCTCTTCTACCCTGCGATTCTTTATCTGTGATCCTCTGGTTCTGCAACCTCCATCTCCTCCTCTCCATCTCCTATTACTTTCCCCATTCAATACTAATTATGAAACACTATTAGTATGAATTAAAATATCTTGTGAAAATTGATACTTTGAAAGAGTTGTATTCTCTTTTCCGGTTAACAATGAGAAACTATTGTAATATATATA
>MU222909.1:37093-49991 GCA_018584345.1 Thuja plicata
TTTTATGGAAGTAGGTATCCTTATTTTTCTTTCATTATGATGGAATTTATGTTTCTACCATAAAGAGGGGGCATATGTGTGTCCCTATTTGTATATTAGAATATGGTCCCTAGACTGAAGGCACACACATCCACATACAGATCCATGTGGAATACAATGCTTTTTCGCATGCCTAATCTTGTTTTTCATATCCTTGTGGAAGACAATATTTTTACACATTCTTGATCTCCTTTCAGATACTTGTCGAAGATAAAGCTTTTCCACATGCCTGATCTCCTTATTTAGATCCTTTTGGAAGACAATGCTTTTCCACATGTTTGATCGAGCCTTTTTTATCCTTGTGGAAGACAACGCTTTTCCACTTGCTTGATCTCCTTTTTGATCCTTGTGGAAGACAATGGTTTTCCACAAACCTGATCTCCTAGGCCACCCATGAGTGCAAAACAATTTTAAGCTGCTCTTGAGCACAATCTTTCTCAAATCCTCCTCTGTGCACCTAACCCAATTTTATAGCCTTAAATTATGATCTATTTTCATGAATTACCTGGTACTACACACATATCTTGTGGGTTTCTAGTCTCTCTCTCTTTTGTAATATGGTTTTTCCAGTAGGGTAGATCATGGAGTTGACATTATCTTTGTCTCCATTCTCTCCCTTTTCCTTTTTGATCGATTATATTCTTGCAATAGATTTTTGAATATAATTTTAGTGGATGGGATATGCTCGATCGAGGTCTCTCCGTGCTAAATTATTTTGAGTCTTTTAGTTCTGGCACTGTTTTACTTGTTGTGTGTATGTTGTCTTTATTTGTTTTTGTTTTGTATCCTTATGCATAGACATTGAGTTGAGATCCTTTGATTGGGGCATAAGGTCCTTAATCTTAGTGATGTTTCATCTCTCTTAATCATCATAATCAATGTCTCTCTCATCTCTATCTCTCTTTCATCCCTTCCTTTACCATGAGAATGATCTTTCCTCATACTCCCACTAAATTAGGGGCTAAATGTATTTTCCAAAAAAGTAAGCACTTGATTTGTGGTCAATTTAGGATCATTTTGGGCCCTCTTTAGTGTGGTTCCTTTGATTGGGATTCATATTGCACTTAAATGTACACTTTATTAAGATATGAGTGCTTGTTTGTTCACCAATCCTCCCTAATTTGTGCAAAATTGAGGTAGGATATTATTTCTAAGCATCCTCCCCTATTTTCATCTAATTGGAAAATTTCCTGTTTGTTTTATGATCCTGGAATTTGCTCCTGATATCACAATCAATTGACCTTCTAGATCCCGCAAACATTATAGGTCATGCCCTCAAATCACAAGCAAGAAAATTCTAGAGAGGTGCAGTTGAAGTTGGACTACACCTCCTAGGGGTGTAGTTAAAGTTTGACTTTACCACTGGGTTTTTTAATCCAAGATTGGGTCCTCGGTCCTATCTGGCACATTCATCGTGGTTTTAGATCTATGGTCGGCCTATGTAATTCTATTTTTGGATGCACTATTAAAGGATCTCCCTCTTCCTTCATTTTAGAGAGACTTATCATTCATTGTGTGCATGTAGGTATTATTCTCAAGAAACCATTTAGCAAGCAATCAAGAAAATTATTGAACATCCAAGTAAAATTTAAATTCACATATTTATACACATTTTGATTTGGTTCTATTTTTAAATGCATTCCTATTTTTCATTATATCTTTTCTTATATTCCCACCTTCACTCTTTCTCTCCATTGAAAATTTAACATTCCCATTCCCAACTCTTTGTCTTAATTTAGACACTTACATTCTATTCAGTCTCAAACATAAGTTAGTAAATATGTTTATATGTACTATTTTAAGGGCCATTTCTAACTTTTCATATTTTTAAGCTGCTCATCCGTTGTTTGGATTTTCTATTATTTATGGGCATAAACATAGATAAACCTTTTTATGGATCTATATATTGAATAAATTATTATTTATACACTTTTGGTAATATAATTTTACATCCTTATAAGTATACACATTAAGCATATATTCTTATATATCTACAATATATGCTCATTCTTGAATCTTGTATTTTGCATTGATAGATCTTACTGTGCATTTTACTTGTCAAAGGCTCATATAGACACTTCTATATTTATTTTAATCGGTGGCACTTCTATATTTAATGGGGTGAATGTATGTTTATAAAACTTACATTTTTCCACATATATATACATATGGGATTGCATATACACATGCATATTTTAACATATGTTGACAATTTATATAGATATAAATTTATGAACCAAATTTATTAAAAGAAGCTATGTTAATTAGTTAATTATTTACTTTCCTATTGATTAGTATATTTGCCCAACATATTCCAATCCTTCAATCCACCTTTGATGGATTAGTGAGAGCATCAATTAGGAATAAAATGTAGTTGAAACTTATCAAGGAATAAAAATAAAATTACACACATGATTATGTGATATAATCTATGGTATAAGATTAAAATTATAATCTAATTTATGATGAGAAATTAGATAAGAAATTGATTAGTTTTACTGTAAGAAGAGATTTAGTATAATTATGTGTTCATTTCAAGATTGGAATTAGTGGATGCGCAAAAGAACCAAATTGTATACTAGAATCATGTATCAAATGTCCTCATTCAAAATAAAATAAAACATAAAATAAATATGAAAATTAATACACCTTTATGTTGCGTAATAATCTTTACTATTTAATACATAAAAAAATTATTTAATAAAAATGTAAAAGATAAATCACAATTAAATATGTTTAAACCATTGTTAACATAAGGAATGTCATGTTAATTACTAGACCCAATATATAAATAGAGACATTGTATAGAAGAAGTTCATTCCTAAATCAAACACATTCTACCCATTTATCATAATATTCAATAGGGAGTGAATTTTTTCTTTGAATCAGATCTATTATTTTCTTGTAAATATCTAATTATATAATGTATTTGTAGGAGAAATTAAATTATTTACTATTTTGTCATACTTGAAAAATAAAAATATTTTTATCGTAAAAAATTTAAATGATACAAAATTCATTGAGAAAAATTGCCAATATAGAAAACAAATAGGAGGACCTCAAAATAAATTTGAAGGAGGGTTTGGATTATAGCAAGGAAATGATAACCAAGACAATCAACTCTTTGCAAATTCTCTAGGAAGAGCTTGAGCATAGGTGTGCAAAAATAAAATGGAATGAGTTGGTGTCTACCTTGGTGACTGAGGTTCCCACAACCCTCACCCCTGCTCAAGGAAATTAAAATAGGCAGTCCTTTTTAAATGTTCTAAAAGAGCTCAATTAGGATTGGAAGGAGGTCAAGCCCCCTTCACATAAATCTAGTTTTGGGTATTTTATTTAAAGGCTATTTTGTTAACTCTTTTATTTGATTGTTCTTAGCATTGTTTTATTTGCTGTGTGGTCTCATCCTATGCGAGCCTTCTCCCTTTCCACCTTTAGGCTTTTGTAATAGGTTCGAACCTCTTCAGATTTATCTAATGAGAAGATTGGTAATTAGATTTCTTAAAAAAAATCAAACTAAATTAATTTTTAACATTCAATAATGTTAATAAATAGTCATTAGATTAAAAATATGTTTTCATAAAATATTGTAGATGAAAAGTCAAAAAAAAGATATGTCCAAACATTAACAAATCCTATGACAAAACATAAGCAACACTCAAATAAATCTAGTGTTAATAATAATTTAAAAAATTAAACTTCTTTATTTCTAATGCCAATATACAAGTTTAAAATATAATTTATATTAAAAATAATCACTCTTTTTTGTATTAATCATAAGGTTTTCAGAGTATACAGCGAATCAAAATAGCATATACAAAAAGAACTGGAGGCAGAGCCTCACACGGAAGGAGTTAAATTATAAACACATTAACAAAACATAGTCTGTGTAAAGCATGTAAAAATAAAGGAAGTAGCAGCTAGTGTAGAATGTCTTCATGGTATTCCACCCAGGCCGTCCAGCCCAAGGTTCCCTCCATCCAGACGATGCTTTTTTTTGCCTGAATTTGGGTCAACATGTATAATTGGTCGTCAGTGGCGTTCTTATTCTTTCTAATTTCCTTGTGAAGTTTCTTCAAGGTTTTCTTGAAGATGACCAGGTTGTCCATATGCCTCCGCCAAGCATAACCATCCTTCATTTCAAACAAAAACATGGTTGAGTGCCCCATTTGAAGGAATCTTTTGAGCTTTTCCCTTCAATCATCATGCTGATACAGACTTGCGAGGAAATTTTGAAAAGAATGAGTTTTCGAAAGGACTCAGTAAGGGATCTAGGGATATCCAGATACCTCTCTTCATTCTTGCATTTCCAAACCTGCCATAAGATGTTAGAGGATAAAATACTCCATATGATATTAGTATCCTTCTTCAGACCATGGATATGTCCATTAATAATTTCAAAGATATAAATATACTTATAAAGAAAAACCAAAGATATTCCAAACTTCTTTAGAAAATTTACAATCAAATAAAATATGTCTGCAAGAGTCAAGAAGCTTGCAAAGACTACAGAGCTTAGTATTGGCAGGGTCTCTGCTAAGGGGAAGTCTATTAAGAGTCATAAGCCATTTGAAGCACCTTATCTTAGGGTCTATAGGTGCCTTCCAAAGCTGCAGAAAGAATTTATTTCAGCGCTTCACCTCCATATTGGAGTACCAAAATTTATTAACATGCTCAATAATGTTCGTGTTACTGTTTAGGATACAGTAGATGTTCTTGGTTTTAATATTGGAGATATTAGTCCTTACTGGCCATTTAATATTTAGAAACCTGTGAGAGTCAATATTACAGGTAGAGGGGAGATTCTCATAGGTGTTGAGGATCATATTGTAAGTCTTTTTCTGAGATAAAGGAATATTATATCTGATTCTAATCTCAACCCAGTCAATAATTCAGCTTCTTTCAAAAATATCAATAATCATAGAGATGCCCAAATGGTTCCAACTTTTTGTAGAGTAGCCTTGGGATAAAGCGAGGGGTTTACCTGAGAGATGGAGATTCCACCAAATAGATCTTTCCCCATATAGATGGGTATGATCATGAAAATCTTTATTAGAGATAAACTTTTTAATGGATTCCCAAGCCTTCAATATGGTTTTAAAAACTGCAAAATCTTGTACATTGTTATGAAAGTCCCCAATAAGGAGGTCACAAAAAGGGAGATTCTTCCAGGACTTAGCCTCCTTAGGTACACCATTCTCTATATTATTTCTCATAAGAACCTTCCAAGGTTCATCCCCATCTAAACAATGAAAGATCCACTTGGTGGCCAAGGCCATCCCCTGGGTTTTGAGATCCTTTAATCCCAGCCCTCCAAGGTGCTTATCAACATGACACCAATCCCACTTCACAACATGTAATTTTTTATTACCTTTCCCGTTAGACCAAAGAAATTTTATGATGGTCTTTTTTATTTCAAGAATTTGATAATTACTGAACATCCAGGCTGAGGAATAGTAAATGTTGTAAGATGAGAGGATTTTTTGACAAACTTGAACCCTTCCAGCCAGAGAAAGAGATCTGTTATACCATTTATTAAGTTTATTAGCAATCTTCTCCTTCACCCAAAGCCACATGTCCTTAAGCGAGGGCTCAACCGAGAAGGGGATGCCTAGATAACACATAATCTTATGTGGGCCTCCCCAGTGAAAATAATATTTACAGAGCTAGTCAAGTGGTTGATTGTTCCAGCCAAGGAAAATTGACTTAGGTTGGGACAACCGATCACCTGAAATAGAGCAGAACATGTTAAGTTTATTATGGAGAACTTCAAATTTATTTTCAGTTAATTCAAAGAAGATATTGGTATCATCAACAAATTGGCACTTGATAAGATTATCATCATTGGGCAAGGTGATTCCTCTCACCACCGAGGAGAGGAAGGAGTCATTAAGAATATAGGCTAGGGCTTCTGAGAATATCACAAATAGAGTGGGAGCCAGAGGACATCCTTGTTTGATAGACCTACCCAAGCTAAAGTTTTCCGACAAAGAGTGGTTAACATCCACCTGAGCAGAAGCATCTTTGAGTAAAACTTTAATATAGTTGCAGAAGACATTCGGGAAACCAAAATCTTCTAGCATCATGATAACCAAACCCCATTCCGACCTATCATAGCCTTTCTCAAAGTCCAACAGAAGCATGACAAAATTTTGTTGGGAAATCTTGGCCCAATTCATAGCTTCCCAGCTAGTGATGAGGTTCTCTAGAATGTATCTCCCTTTGATAAACCCAGTTTGCGTAGAGCTTATAATTTTAGGGAGAATTTTTTCAAGTCTGAAGGCCATGATTTTAGCAAGAATTTTATAAGAAATGTTAAGCAAGGTAATGGGGCCCCAGTTCTTGATAAGAGCCTTATCACCCTCTTTAGGGACCAACTTAATGATCCCTTTGTTAATAAAATTCCCTAGAGTCCCATTGATATAAGCTTCATTATATATGTCAAAAGATCAATGCAAATCCAGTCAATAGTAGCTTTATAAAATTCAGTCGGCAGCCCATCAGGCCCTGGAGCCTTGTTATTCTTTATGGCATTAATGGCTCTTTCAATCTCTTCCAAGGTAACTCCTTGTCTGAGAGTCTCAGAGTCATGAGGGGTAATTTTATTAGGGATGATAGTTCTGTACTTATTTTTGGCAGAGATCGTCTCTTCAGTGTCTTTAGAGGTAAAAATGTTATGATAAAAGGAGGCAAAGGCTTCTTTAATCCCATTTAAAGTGTCAACCTCAATATTGTCAACTACAAGTTTGTTAATAGCTTCATTGGAATTCTTCTACTTCAGAAGATTGAAGAAGAATTTAGTACCCCTATCCCCATGTTGAAGCCAGTGAGCCCTGGATCTACTGTTGGCCCCACATATTTTAATCTATTGATGTTGACTAAGTTCATCTCTCGCTCTAGTAACAACATGGATGAGATTACAATTTGCAGGTTCAGATTGGATGCTGGACTCAACAGATCTCAGATTAGAGGATAGGGTCTGCTCATGAAATCTATAGTCCTTAGCATTTTTTTGCCCAATGGTTTGGAGCAGAGCATGCTAGGCATACATGTTGTGCTCCCACATATCAATATTGGAGAGGGAGTGCGATCAGTTTTTGTTAATATTTCTTATAAGATGAATGGCCAAGATAACATCAATGTCCTTAAGCAGCGAGGAGTTAAGGATGGATCTATTGCTGTTGGCTTTGGGAGGCGCAAGGCAGTTGCTAATTTTAACCAGAGAAGAAATAGGATGGTGGTCAAAGAGCACAGTAGGGGTAACAATAATGAGGTTCCCATTCAGATCAGGGAGGAAGGAGAAGCAGTTCTTGTTAGCATAAAATCTATCAAGCCTAGCATAAATCTGTGAGGGGCCTTGCTGGTAATTTCACCAAGTGTATCTGGGTTTGTTATTGGATTAGCCATTGCCCTCCATAGGTTCAAACAAAGATTTAGAGTGTTTCAGTTTAAACCAAGGCCCTCTTTCCCATATTTCCATGAAAAGGTGAGCCCACCAGTTTTATCAGCTTGAGATTCCACCATATTAAAATTGCCCCCAATAATCCATAGAATATCAGGGAGGGATTCCAGCCAGGACCAAAGGGTCAATCTTTCTCTAACATCGTTGGAAGCATACAGGGAGCAAATACCATAAGTGAGATTATTGTAATTGATTAAAAGACTAGCCCCACCCCTGCCTTTTGGATGGTTTGGATAAACTTTCATAGCCTCTTTCTAGATGTGATTAAGATTAATATCAAGCATGAAACTGCCAGCTTTAAGTTCTTGCAACATAAGCACGTCTATGGATTTAAAATTATCAATAAATATTTTAATAATATGCTTCCTGTCGGGGGATTCAAGTCCCCTAATATTCCAGGATATGTAATTCATGGTAAACCATTAGAGGAAGAAATGTGACTTGGGTCCAAGGGTCCACAATTGCCTTGAGTGGTAGTGGCAGACACAATCCCCTCATCTATCTTAGCAGTAGTATTTTTGTTCTTCGAGCCCAAAGGGAGACCCCTCCTTTTGGATTTGGGTATGTCAAACTTCCAATCAAATTCATCATGGTCTGATCCCTGGGTAGCAGTGTCGTCCATATCAATAGCAGCAAAGCTATGAGAGAACGTAGGGCTCTTAGGGTTGCCTATGTCAAGGTTAGCCCTTACGGGTATAATTTCCATCACGTAATCATCCTTAATTTCCTTAAAAGCTTTTCGAGGGAGGTGCCAGACTTGTACCTCGACACTACCAAGGCTACCAGCTTCAGGGGCTATGACAACATCCGGAATGCTACCACTAGGAGAGTTTCCAAACATATTAGGGGTAAGCGGTAGGGGAGTAATTTCTTCTGCATTGCCCTTCTCATTAGCCTTCCTCCTCCTCTTGTTGTTTTTCTTGGTGACTAATTGAAATCCATTGGGTTGGGTGTTGATATTTTTAGGGTTAGTCTAAAGAAGCATGTTATTGGACGTTTCCAATGGGGGTGGGGTGTTCTGCTGGGTGTGAGAGGGAAAAGTATCTTTCATCTTTTGAGTAGTCACTTGGGGAGTAGCCATGGTGGAGGTGATGTTTAATTCAGAGGTCAACTCTTTATTAGCAGTAGGGGCAGATGAAGGTATCACAGACTTAGTTTTTCCTTAATGATGGGGCAATTTCTCCTCAGGTGCCCCTCCTTTTTACAAAGAAAACATGCATTAAGCCCTCCCAAAATTTCTAAAGGGAAGATGTACAAATCTTCAGCAATGTTAATAGCTAGGGTCGGAGGGATGTCAATACCTAGCTTTAACAATATCAACGCCCTCGCATCCAGATAGGGGACCAACTAGGTAGTCTCATCAACCCTAATAACTTTTCCCAAAGGTTCAAGTATATGGTGGAGAAATTTCTAGAGAAACAGAGGAAGGTTTTTCACTATTAACCAGTACGGAGCCGATAGAACAAGAACTTCCTCATGAACGGCCTCTGACGTCCAAGCTAGGGCATGAAATGAAGAACTCCCTATAGCCCAATACATTTTTTAAAGGATAGCTTCCTGCGAATCTGAGCTTTTAAAGAAAATAACAAATAGGCCTTTCTAGATTTGTCTGCAAAAAGAGATGTGGTGCCCTAGTTTTAGGTTCCAGTAGTTATGGAACCAGTCATCAAGGAATTTCTGAGCCGGGCTCTTTTCGGGTTCAACCGCGGGAAAGAAAATTGCATAGTTCTTTAACCTATTCTTTTCCTTTTCAATTTCACAAGACATAACAGAATTCAGAGAAATGGAGAAGGGCATCAGAGCATTGAAAGATCCCTTACCTAGTTTGCTAGCTTCATCTTGGCAAGAGGAGTTGAATTTGGCCCCAGCACAGACCGCAGAGGAGGAATTAGCTACGACCTCCGAGAAGGTTTTGAGTGGCGATAATGGTTTAAGTGAGTCATCGCCAGGGTTAATAGGACAATTCAAGTTGGGCTTCATTGGATCCATACAGGCATTAATGGCTGAGGGTATGGCCTCTGCAGAAGGAAGTGAAGAGGATTGCATCAACAAGGAGAAAAAACATGAAATTGAAACAAGCACACCTGGCATCCGTAGTGTGACATGCGCATCGGGAGTCGGGGAAGCCGTTAGTCGAACGCAGAGTATTTCACTGGCTTACGCAGCTAATCAAAATAATCACTTTTAATTGAGACTGTCTTGTAATTGTTTAAAAAAATTTTAAAAAATTAATGGCGAAACTTGACAAAAAGATTTTCTTCCTACCTAACGTGCGATCGTAACGTCCAATTCACTAGGAATTGAAAACCTAAATTTTCAACAAGGCGTAGTTTTGCAATTGTCACGTCAAACTCACCAAACTCTAGGACTGAGTTTGTTCTAAATGAGCCATTTTTACTTTTGGAAGAGTCATTGTCATCTTTAATTCTCTTAATAACGGGGAAATTTCAGCAGACACGCACAAATGCGATTCACTCAGAATTGGAGACAATAGAAATTAATATTCCCCTCCATATTTCATAGAATTTTTTGAGTATTCATCTATAAATTTTATATTCAGCTGGTCATGGTACTTTTGTAGATGGGTGACTTTCACGCTGAAAACATCACGGTCATCTTTAATTCTCGGAATGACGGGGAAATTTTGAGTGAACTGTCACAAATGCGACAAAACTATTATTCCTTCCATTTTTCTGAGTATTCATCTGTAAATTTCATATTCAAGTACCAAACATCCAATAAAAATTAGCATTTCACTTTCATGGAAATGCATTTGATTGGCAACCCAGTTGTAATTGTTGACTCGAGTAATGATTACGTTGATCGGACTGGATTCCCATTTCGTCCAATTTTTCTTAACTCTCGACGTGGCATTATACAGTCAAAATTCTCTTAGCAATTTCCAAAATCTTTATAATGATCCGAAGACCTTGAGTTGGGAAACAATGGCCGAGTATCTTGTGTCAGTGCTCGCAGATCATCTCACTTCAGTTCTGATTGAAAATATTTTTGAGGAAATTTCATTGGCTAGCAGGCACAGAGAAGATTTGGAACTCATGTGTGATGAGCTCCAATCCATCAAATGCCTACTCAACGATGCCGGTGGAGTGTGGACAACAAACTCCAGTTCAGTAAGGAATTGGCTGTAGAAACTTGAAGACTTTCTCTACTACACTCTCCACCTCTTAGAGGAATCGTCTCAGGCTCAGCACCACACCACCTGTATTTCAAGGTACTTGCTAGGTTGGAAGGTTCAGGTGTTGAAGAAGAGGATCCTTTGCATCCATCGAAGCCCAAAGTATCTCAAATATCTTAAGGACGTGGATGCGAAGCCGCGTGCAGGATTACTCACCAGAGAATTGATAAGAAATAGAAAAAAATCAAGTGGGCTGCTTTTAGAAGCTACAACTGTGGGAATGCAAAATGATATTGATCTCATTAGTGGATGGCTGCTTACCGATAGCCCTAAGATCATTGTTGTAGCTGGTATGGGAGGGCTTGGAAAACTCTTCTGCTTCAGCATGTCTTCAATAGCCAAAAGATCAAAGAATCTTTTGATCATTTGATTTGGGTTGTAGTATCCCAGAGCTTTGTGGTCCATCAGCTGCTGCTCCACATAGCCAAACAAATAAAGCTGTTGGACAAGGAAAATCAGAGTCATCTAAACATGGAGGAGGTGAGAGACAACATCTGTAGGTACCTGGGTGGAAGCCACTGTTTACTTGTTTTGGATGATGTGTGTGACAAACATGCTTTGGGATCTATTGTATTTCCATTGGAGAGCAGAAGTAAAGCAATGCTTTCAACGCGCGACAGGAAAGTTATAGGAAATGTGGGAGTTCACCGCATCCATTGCATGGACTACTTGTCTGAAGAAAATAGTTGGAGATTGTTCTGCATTCATGCGTTCCCTGAAGATCCCAATCACAGTCCGCTAGAGGAATTGGAGAATGTGGCCCGCTCAATTGAAAGAAAACGCTCCAGATTACCACTGGCCGTGAAGACAGTAGCAGCATCTATGGTGAGCGTCAAATCACTTCCCATTGAATGGGAATCAATACTGAATAGGATAAATAAAATTAGCACAGTCAAGGATGACATTCTCCAGATACTGAGGTTAAGTTACGATGCCTTGCTTGATTATCTAAAGCCTTGTTTTCTTTTATGTTCTGCTTATCCAAAAGATGCTAGAATGAGATGTAGATATCTTGTACTAGCATGGATAGCCCAAGGATTTGTCAATCCTGAAGAAAGAGGAGACTCTTATGAGCTAGGATTCTCTTATCTCAATGAGCTGGTTGATTGTTGTATGATTGAATTTGTTCCCTATGATGGGAAGGATTACATCATTAAGTACTGCAAAATGCATGATCTATTGCATGATTTGGCTCTTTCAGAATCTCAGGGCCAAACGAGATGTTTGTTTTAGGCTAGAAAAAATGTGGAAAAGTTCCCCTATGAAAAGATTCATGGCCTGCGTAGGATTTCTTTGATTAAAAACAAATTAACTAGTACTGACAAAACCATCCGTTCCCCTGGGCTCCTCACCATGCTTCTATGGAACAATCTTCTAGAATTAGCAAGATGTAAAATTCCATACAAGAGGTTAGGACCATGTTCATCATTATTAATGAGTTTCTTTAAACCTTATTGAGAGTGGAAACAACTTCAAACCTTATAGAGAGTGGAAACAACTTCACGATTATGAATCTCTTGAGCTAACCAATGTTCCAAATTTTAGAATTCATTAGTAAGATTTTGCACTTGGGTAGGGAACTCTTAATGTTTCATCTTCATAATGAGAATAATGAGAAGGGTTATTCTCCATGATAGGATTTGATTCATTATGATGCATGGTGGTTTCATCAAGATTCCTAGGAAATAGGGGATTTTCAAGATCAAAGAAACCCATGAGTATATGACTTCTTCTAATGAGAATACTATAAGTTGGACTCAAAGTGATAAAGCTCATACACAAAGGAATGAAAGGAAGAAAAGATGCAATGTAAAAATGTAACATTTAAATAAATATTATCACAATGCATATGAAGTAAATCAAGATATGAGAGAATATATAACACTAAATGAACCTATATTTAAATGCATACCATGTAACCAAAACAAAGTATATCTAAATGTGGGAATGGAAAAATTATCTACCCAAAGTATGTAAGGGATAATCTAGCTATGTAAAGGAAATATAACACCAAGATCAAAATAGTAATGTAACAAGTCAATCTCACCAAAATGTATATGGTGAGACGGTGATCAATGGTAGACCTCCAAGTCACACATGTACATTGAAAAGACTCTAAATCCTATCCTCAAGCAAAATATGATTTTTACATCCCACAGGATGCAATGACATAAATACAAGATCTAGCTAATGGGAGAATT
>MU222910.1:21765-38873 GCA_018584345.1 Thuja plicata
TGCTTCTATTGTGTGACAATATGTTGTTAGTTAAATCAACCTATGTTTACATGATTGAATGTTCATGGTTGGATGTTAAAAGTGTTGATCAAATATTCATGGTTGAATGTCAAAATGTGTTAATATGTTCATGATTGGATGCCAAAAGTGCTTTTGATATAAGTAGCAGCAAGAGGGTGTTGACCCGAGGTACAATATGAAGCTAACTAGGACAAAATTAACAACATATTAAATCAACCTATAAAGAAGCATAAAGCAAAGTATTAATCATCTACCTCTATCAAAAACCAAAATGAAGAAGCTATACCAATATAAGCGTAAAGTATCAGAATCCAACATACAAATAGTATCAAGATCCATTAGCCAAAAAATAAAACCATGCCACGCAGGGCCATTAACCAAAATTAAAGTCCTAAGATTAAAACTATAATTAAAAAAACTAGCCCAGCTATAGGGCTTGGGGCAGCAATGCAACAACACCCATTACCAACCTGCACCATCAGCAGGTTCATTTGTCATCCCATAAGCGCTTGGAAAGAAACAGGTCTGCCCATTCCTCATTCAGAAACCTGAAGAGTTCACGGTTTCCTTCAACAGACTCCTTCCCAGTAGAGGCCTTCCCGTTCAGCAAACAAAGGGTGGTAGATGAGGCATGCATGACCTTGAGGGAAAATTTGCTGACATCTGTCAGCCTCCTGTTAGTATTGGCTAGGTCTCCGCTCATCTTAGCCCCCATGTTTTCTAGATTAACAATCTAGTACTTAATTTTCCTAACCAGGCCATTTCCTGTAGCACCTTTGGGGTTCTCAGCCATAGTAATAGGGGCCTTATCTTCCTTCCCCCCTTCAAGCATAATATTGTGGGTAGCATCCCTTCCTTCCTCATGTTCAGAATTGTTTTGGTTCTCATCCCAGCTAGGAGATCACACTGAGACATCCTCCTTATCAAATAATTCCTTCATAGCTCTTTTCCCCTTCTCCTTGGCAAGCCAAGAGGACCGGTGGGCATTGGTAGGCTGGGGATCGGTACTCTGAGGGTAATCCATGTTAATGTAAATTTTTTTGCATTTTTTAGAAGGTTGTGGGGAGTTCTCATGTGTTAGATCATGTTTGGAACCAGCCCGAGAGCCAGAGGTAGGGTGGGTTTTAGAGGATTTATGACTAGCAGCTGGGGTGAAGCCTCCAATAGAGCCAAAGGGCGTAGGGAGGCCCTGGTTAAGGGAGACCGAGGGTGACATATGTTGGTGGGTAGGTTGGGTGATTTCCATGATGGGAGGATGGCAGAGGGTGCGGTGGAAATGGTAGATTCTAAAAAAAAGCCCCTGGTGGAGGTAAACTAGTTTCTTTCCTAGAGATAAAGACTCATTCACAGCAGCCATAGTCGACTCCAAAGAGTGTAAGAGATAAAACGACAAGGAGATCAATAATTTGTGCCTCAGATAGTTTACAAAAGGGAGGTGGTAATTATAAAATGTACCGAATCAGCCCTCCGGGGTGAAGTACTTCATGACCTGCTTGCACATCTTCGGCCAAAATTTGGGCAGGTCTATAGTGTTGTATCCACCATT
Source organism: Thuja plicata (assembly GCA_018584345.1). Lineage (NCBI taxonomy): Eukaryota > Viridiplantae > Streptophyta > Pinopsida > Cupressales > Cupressaceae > Thuja > Thuja plicata. The sequence goes on from MU222910.1 coordinate 23,333, forward strand.
TTTGGACACCGGCTTGTCATCCTTAGCAAAAAACTGATCAAACTTCATTTTACCCTGTGCTTATATGGTTTTCTTCCATTTCTAACCCATAGTAGGCATCTCAGTGGCTTTTCCTATGACCTCCTCATTGATCTCGAATGTGATTCCGTTTATGGTGACCCTTCTCTCATTCCAGGTTTTTTCAAACTATCGAGAGATCATTTCATCATGTCCAGTTAGGCACTTCATGAAGGGAAAAATCCCTCCCTCTTTGCAGAAGTACATAACCATAGGGTCTGAAGATAACTCTTCCTCAATCTTATCTGGTTCAATTCTATTTTGATCACCACCCATATTCGTAGAGCACTTAAACACAACCCACACCCAAAAAAAAGCATTGTTCAAGAGCCGACTAAAGCAAAAACCCTCCAAGACACAACAACCAAACAAGCCAGAGCACAAGTTCAGAGCAGGGCAGTTGCATGAAATGACAAAGTTAAAATCACAGCTTAGCCCTAAACTCTTGTCACTTTGCTAGACATAACTGCGATAATAATTGCAATTTACCTCAAAAAACACCGCCAGAGACACCACCAGGGTTAACACGTGGGAGCAGCGCAGTAAACCATAATCGCCATCAATTAAATCCACTCCAAATATTTTATTATCCTCCGTAAATTGCACTTGCCTCAAATGCCACTTAAAGACATAATGGTACTTTAAGGGAATCATGATGCCACCAGGCCATGTCAACCTCCCAATAGAACTAGAGAACCCACTAGTAGAGGCCACATAGCGTTTCCAATTGTAATTCGCACCAAAGTTTAAATGAATAGAGCCCTTAGGTCCGCCTTTTAGTGCCCAAACCAAACTATGATTTTTAAATATTCTATAGTTGGTTGTTGGCACCTCTCATTGCCCATGTAAGTAGGTCCTGAGTATTCTTGGGAAGCTAAGTAACAGCCCGCCAGCATCATAATCCATCCATCTGCAGCCCAACCAAAGCCATAGAATCAACTACCGAATTTCCTTCCCTGTAAATATGTTTAATTGTGGTCTTACAAAACCATCCCATTAGACCTTTTATATCTGATAGGATAGGGTCAAATCTCCAACCCGCCTGGGAGTTCCCACTAACAACCTCAACAATAATCTTGGAGTCCCCTTCAATTTCAATGCTAGTACATCCCAAGTTAAGAGAAAATTTCAGCCCCCATAAGAGAGCCATACCCTCCACCTGGTTAACCGAGTGGTCATTGAGAGGACCAGCATAAGCGGCCACCATTCTCCCCCAATGATCTCAGATGATTTCCCCTCCAGCTTGTAGCCCACCCCGGACAAACCCATCAAAATTAAGTTTGTGCCAAGAGGCCTGAGGGGGAGCCCAAATAGTCGCCTTTCTAGCTCTGAGTTTAGTGTTCTCAAATCTGGAAAACCCCTTACCAATTCCCCAGTCTTTAGCAATTTTCAAGTCAAAATCAGAGGGGGGAGATTTGGGCTTTTCTAGTTTCCCACCAACAAATTTTCCTGCAAAATTTTATACCCGAGATGGAAGACCTCATTTATGATGAGTTTAGTGTCTCTTAATATCTTGTTAATACATTCCTTCTAGATGACCCAACAAAATATAGGGGGATATGGTTCTATAAGAGTTTTATTAGTGGGTGTTATGAAGGCGAGTACTAGTCATGTAGCATATCCTGGATACTCCGGTTGGAAACCCAAAGGGAGGTTGAGTCTAGAGAGGATCTCCTGCCATATCCCATTAGAAAATTCATAGTGAAGCATGATGTGGTTAATACTTTCCTCTGCCTTCCTACAGAGACAACATCTGTTGGCAAGACTAAACCCCTGTTTGACCAGATTATCAAGGGTGAATATTTTCCCATGGAGCATCGTCCAACAAAAGAAGTTAACTTTAGGGATTAACTGGGGCTGCGAACCTTCCTCCAACATGAAGTGCCAGCATTATCATTAATCAGTAGACCATAGGCCGATTTAACAGAAAAACCACCATATTGAGTGTGTCTCCATAACATTTTGTCATCTCAGTCAATGATAGGAATGCAGACCGAATGCAACAAATCACTGAGTTTGGTCGCCAGGTTGGTTAGATTCGATCTACCATGAAGATGTGGGAGGAGGACAATCCATTTACTATTGGAGATAAAGTTGGAGACCAGAGAACCAATACCAAGGGTCAGGATGTTCCTCAGCTGAGAGAATCGAGAGTTCCTAAGAATGGTATCTAGCAGCCAGGGATCATCCTAGAACCTAATCTCCCTACCATTTCCCAATAGCCAGGTGGTCCCCTTTTCTTGGATACCTCTACATTTGAGTATACAATTTCAGATTTTTGGGCCCCAAGGGTGGCCTTGCACCATGAAGATTTTACAGTAGTGGCCCCCATCAAGATACTTAGCATCCATGATTTTGCACCAGACAGCAACTCCCCAAACCATAGTTCACACCATTTTGGATAGCAGAGCTCTATTAAGGTTGTGGATTTTCCTTAGACCCAAGCCCCCCAGGGATTTGGGAAGACAAACCTTATCCCAGCAGACTAGAGGTTGGCGCTTCTTTTCCTCTAACCCGGACCAAAGGAAGGTGCATTGGATTTTTTCAAGCTTCTTAGCCATAAAACAAGATCTTTTTAAAATAGACAAAAAATACACCAAAATGCCTTGTAGGGACATAGCAAGGAGTTGGAGCTTACCAGCATTACTTAGAAGTTTACCTTTCCATCCCGCCAGCTTCCTTTGGGTCCATTCCAGAATGGTATTCAAGAATTTATTCTTCACATCTTTGACAGTCAATGGGAGGCCAAGGTAAGTGGTAGGAAGCTTATCAGCCTAGCATCCCAAAATCTTCATAATTTTTCCCTGCACCAAGTTGTCTGTGTTAAAGAAGAATATTCTTTTTTTGTGATAGTTGATGTATTGACCCGAAGCAGTAGCATAATTGTCCAACAGTCACTTCCACATCCCATCTTCCCTAACCAAAGAGGCCCCAAAGAAGAAGGTGTCATCAATGAATTGTTGTAGGATCACAGGTGGGAGGGTGGTAGCCGGCTTGATCCCCTCAATCTCTCTGGATTGAGCCATCTGCATCATGTTACGACCAAGGACCTCTGCAAGAAGTATAAAGAGATAAGGAGTAAGGGGGGGTCCCCTTGGCAAAGACCCTTAGCCGAGGAAAAGTTTGCACCAGGTTTTCCATTAAACAACACCGAGAATCTCACAGTATCCAAGCAAGCCTTAAAAAGGGTGATAAATTGCTCAGAGAAACCAAAAGCAAAAAGGAATTTGTAAAGGAAAGTCCAGTTGACTTTATCATAGGCTTTAGAGACATCCATCTTGAGGGCCATCCCAGCAACCTTATTACGATCAATGGAGTGCTAAATTTCATGAGTGGTGATGGCAGCATCTATAATTTATCTTCCAGGAACAAATCCCTTCTTATTGGGACTAATAATATTGTCAAGCTGAGGTTTGATGCGATTAACCATAATTTTTGAGAAGACTTTATACAAAGTATTGCAAAGGCTAATAGGTCTAAAGTCCTCCATGAATTTGGGATCAGCACATTTGGGGACCAAGACAATATAGGTATCATTTATCTGCTTAAGGATATTTTTACATCTAATGAAGTCCTGGGCAACTCTAATGACATCATAACAAACAATATCCTAAAATTATTGGAAGAAGGCCGGGGGAAAATGATCCAGGCCAGGGGCCTTGCAGGGTCCCATGGAGAATACCGCCTTATGCACCTCTTCATCAGTAACCCTTGACATGAGGATATTATTGTCATCATTCGTGATAGCCCTAGGGAGCTGAGAAATGAGATGGTCTTGGAGGCTAATAGAGTCCCCAGAATTCAAATTGGTGAAAGATCTAATAAAATAATCAGTGGCTAAATCCCCAAACAGAATTGGGTCGGAGATTTCCAAACCCCCCGAGTTCTTGAGAGTGGCAATGGAATTCTATTTTTTGTGCTTACAGGAAGATTGATGGAAAAAGGAAGTGTTACGATCTCCCTCCTTTAGCCATAAAACCTGAGATCATTGTTTCCAAAAAACTTCTTCATTAGCTAGGGTAGCCTTCCAACATCTCCTAGTATTTTCCTCCTTAATGTGCAGTTCACCCGATAGATCACCCCCTGCCATTTTCCCTTGAAGAAATTCAAGTTTCTCAGATAAAGCCTTCTTCATATGGAAGACGTCTCTGAAGGTGAATTTGCTCCAACCTTTAATAGCTCCTCTGACGAGCTCAAGCTTGGAAGAAACCCTAAACACGGCCAAGCCTTTTATCGGGGTAGACCACCACTGCTGGATCTTATCATAGAAGCCTGGGTGGGAGGCCCACATAATTTCATATCTGAATGGTGCAGGGTATGGGTATCACACATCCATCCATTTAAGTAGGAGGGGGTTATGATCTGAATTCGTCCTAGGAAGCGCAACCAAAGAGGAGGTCGCCCCCAAATCCCAGGAAGAGGATAGGAAGACATGTTCAAGGCAGACCTGGATAAGATGATTTATTTTCTATTCTTGGTCTAGGTTAAGGGGTTACCCCTTAGCTCAATATCATAAAGACCATTAACGCAGACAAAGCCAGCCAAGTCTCCCATGCTGTCAGTGTAATCCATATTACCTCCACACTTTTCAGAAGGGAACAAAGGTAAATTAAAGTCTCCCACCACCATGAGTTTAGAATCCTGGAGGCTTGAGAAAGACATCTTTAGTACTTAACATACCTCTCTTCTCCCCTAACAGGTATTAGGAGCATAGATGTTGTAACAGAACCAAGCATCCTTCGGGGAGGTGAAGGACACTGCCAAGTGATGGTGGGAGAAACTGTGTGCATCACCCGTGACCTTGGATGGGTTCCAGAGTGTGGCAATACCGCCCGAGGCCCCTTGAGCCTTAGAGTAGAGAAAATTGGCCCCAGGCTATAGCCGCCCCACCAACACCTCAAAATTATCATAAGACATTTTAACCTCTTAGATTAAAAGAATGTCAATTTTATAATAAAAAATATACTGCTTGACAGCAAGTTGTTTCTGGGGGTTATTGAGCCCCCTTATATTCCAGAATAGAACAATCATTTCTTACCTTTTTGATTGAGATCCAGGGTTTGTTTCCTTCTCGCAGCAATTTCCTTTATCGTACTCCTTTGTCTTATAGCTCTTTCCGTCGGCCGTCCCGACTAGGTGTCCACCCCAACATCAATTTTTTTGGGTCTTGTCTTCTTTTGTTGAGTTTGTCATTCCCGTTCCATGCTCTTCGGGGTCCCATTAGCCACAGGTGTAGAGCAGCTGGTTATAACCGGGGAACCAGAGGCCATGGGGTTGAGAACAACTTCCACCACAGGAGGAGATGAGGCGCCCAAAGATGTATTCCTTGCAAGCTTAGAGACATTTAGTTTCGTCTACAAGAGTGTCGTACCTAGGCTAGTACATTGCAAAGTCTTCGTCTCCATGTTGGTGGTTTCAGAGATGCTGTGTTTGGTCTGTGAGACTACTAGATTTGGGCTAATACACTACTTGGTCTCCTTCTTGATGCTAACAGAGTTCTCGTCATCAGTTTCCTGCTCATTGCTCATGGGTATTTCACCATCCTTCAGACCAAAAACATCAGCAACCGACCCTGTTGTGATCCCACATCCTTGTAACCCAGGCACCCCCAGTTCCTTCTTGTGGGAGGCCTCCACAGTCAGGGTAATAGATGATATGATAGGCCCCCGGAAAGAGTGGGTGCTAATTACCTTAGTTGCCCATGTCTCTGGGACAGTTTGCTTTAACTTAAGTTCAGGCCTTCTAGGCACCTTACAGTCCTTTATGGTATGACCTTTGGAGTTGCAACACTCACAGAAAAGGGTAGCATTCTCATAGACTATAGCTTGTGTCTATTTACCCAGCTTATATTTCAAGACCACAAAGTTGGGGAGAGTCTTATTGATAGACACATTTACACAGAAGTGAGAAAAAACTAGATGGGATTTGGAGAGGGTTACCAGATCCGCCAAGATGTAGTGCCCGAAGGAGTTACCGATCCATTTGAACACCTGTTCATCCCAAACCTCCAGGGGTAGCCCTAGGAGGCGGACCCAGAGAGGCCCCATCCTGGTGAGATTTGCAGCAGGGTCAAAACCCAGCTTCCACTTAGCCAGGGTGAAGAGATGTTTGCCATATAGCCACAAGACTGAAAGTGCAAAAGAGAGGTCCTCTGTAGCCATGAACCAAAAGAGGAAGATTCCCCCTGGCATTGCAGAGACAACAACACTACCTTTAAGCTTCCAGTAGTTTCCCTCCCATTTTCAAACCATATCTATGGAGGGACGGAAGTTGAAAAAATGCCCAACTAGAGCCAAATTAAGTTCTGCCATATTGTTTTCCACAACAGAGTTAGGGAGAGTGATCTTTGTGCCCTCCTCCATAATGGTTGCAAGTGTTAAGATGGGGTCCGATTCAACCTCCTGGCTCCCAACCAACACACCTTTCCAGTTAGCCTTGGGGGCAGGAAGTGGCAGGGAATCCGAAGTACCTGTCCCAGAATCATAGAGCAGGCTGGGAATAGGGTCTCCAGGATGGGGGGGAGGTTCCCCCTAGCATTTTCCACAATGAAGGGATTTCAAAAAGAAGTTTGGGCGGCAAAGTTGCAGAGCAAATTCTAGAAACTGTTGGATGCCAAAAGTGTTGATCAAATGTTCATGGTTGGTTGATCAAATATGTTGATCTAATATTCATAACATTTTTTTGCTAATCGAGTGAGATAATATGAAGTTCATGGTTGGATGTTAAATAAAACAACTCAAGTATGTTGTGCTAGTTTTGGTGTCCATGTCTTAGGAGATTGTACCACGTTTCTCCACTTTTGAAGTTATGGTCTCGTGTTTAGGGAAATAAGTTCATAAATATATAAATATGATATATTTAAAATTTCATGCCAGTGTAGAGGGTTTTTAGACACAAAAGCTAGAATTATTTGCACTTCAATTGTTTCATCTTATGGTTTGTTGGAATTTTTCACATTGTATGTATATTTCATCTCTTCAAGTTTTAGATGCTCAATTGTACCACAAGTATGAATTAGATTGTTATATCTCAAGATTGGTTGATTGGTTTTCATATGGTGCTAGGTTTATCAATATGTTTGCACTACGTGAATTGGATGTGACTGTGTGTAAAAATAGTGTGGGGATGATAGTAAAGACATATGACATTCTTATGAGTTTAGCACAATGGTTCTTAATCTTTTTTAGTATTGTTTGCTGATTGGAGAGGATGTTTGAAAGGTTAAATGGTTGTCTGGCTGATTTGGAGTGATTGCACCAATTCTTTTTAGTTTGTGCCAGCTTGGAAAGGTGTATTAAAGAGATTTGGCTCATGTTTATCTCTTTCCTTGATCTACATTTACTTTCCTTCCACTGCACAAGTGTTTGGTGTTAACCTCTTTGGTCGATTCATATTTCATGTCTATACACTTCGTCTTGGTTGACTTGGAGAAGATTTTTTATACTTACAGACGATATAAATGAAGGGTCAAATCAGTTGCAATCTAAGGAGTTGTGTGAAGAAGTATGGCTCGGTAAAGTGTGTGAATAAATGCTTGATACATATTTGAGGAAGTGAGCTTAAGTTATCTAAATTTTAATAAGTCCAAAAATATGCCAGGGGCAGTGAGCCAAAGGTTTTTGATGGTTTGATTATGTTGCAGTGGAAGCTTAATTGTATTTCATTATATTTTGATGTTAGATCCTCATTTCATAAGTGTTGTTATTATCAAGGAGTAGTGAACTTCCTTTTATTGTAGATCAATAAAATTAATATTTCAAGGAGTGGTTGCTTCCTTAGGTTGCAACCCTAAAACAATATTGTAATATTACTTTATATTGTGAGATTTCTCACTGTGTTTTTCCCCTTCTTGGGTTTTCCACATTAATTTTTTCTCTTGTGAGAATGTGTTGAACGCTCTATTTTGATTACTATATGTTTGTTCAAAAGATTAATGATGCTAAAGACTTTGAATTTTAATTGAATATTCATTCATCCCCATTCAATATTTTAATGTATTTAACATACAAATCCTATCAAACACACCAACCTCTTGACACAAAACTAGCAATTAACATCCATTTTTCTCTGGGACAGGCCACTTTTCCTTAAGCTAAAGCACCCATAAACCTACACCCACCATATACACCCAAACATAGGGAAAAAATCAAAAGAAATCTAACAAGGACTTCAATACTAATGGAGCATCCAAAGTAGACATTGATAGCATCATTGTTGTCATTTTCTTCTCCCTCTGTTTTCTCATCTCCACCAACCATTTGATAAAAATATCTCTCCCACACAACCTCTCATTCCCACAAATGGGTCTACAAATGGATTATGAAATGATTAATCCTATCTATGCTCCTTGGCCATATTACTTTAATCCATTTATAGACCAGGATATATAGAGCACTCAGTATCATGAAAAATAAAATAATCCTTCTTTCTTTCCTCTTAACATTGCTCAAAAACTCATAAAATGAAAATGTTAAAATTTATACAATATATACATATTTTGAAGTTTGTGAACACTTTTTTTCTAGCTTATGTAAGTGCATTTCGATTAGATTCACTTGGGAATAATTAGATGCCAAGGAGCATATATAGGACTAGTCATAAGCTTCCATAGAGAATATTCATGAAACTTCTACTTTTACTTTATTCAATAGTACTTACATACTTTATGATGACACAGGGGGTATTATTGGTAAATTTTTAACTAGAAAATCTAATGTATTTTCTAAATAAGAATCACATATTTCCTCTTCTAATATTGGTTCTCTTATAAAAGATACATCCACTTTATATTACGTATTCTTCTAACACTTTAGTTTTACTTGCATTTACCAACGACAACATCCTCTTTTGCATGCAAAATATTTCTTGCTTCTATGCATAAATTATATTATAATGAACATATTATTCTTTCTAGTGTTCCTTGTATTTTAAAAGGAAACCATATTTCTGGTTTAATTCATGGAACAATCCTTTTAAATTTATTATAAAAATTCCATGAAATACTGATCAATTTTCACATTTAAATAAAACACGAGTTATCCTTCCTCTTATAACTAAAAGTGATTCTCCATCTTTTTATCTTTCTTACAACCATGTTCAACTAATTAAACAAATGATTAATTCAAAAGTCCTACAACTAATATCCTAGATTCCCACTTCTAGGATTCCCCCACCTACGGTTTTTATATACACTCCACTCATCACGTCTTTACCAATTAGCTAACACAAAAGCGGTGGTGCACTAAACCTCCATCGTCATTCAAAAAACTACAAGGTTTATCAAACCATTCTCCAAACCCCATTAGAGAAAAGTAATTTACAAGCTTATTAAATAACTATGATTCAAAAATTGAAGAAATACCATAAGGTCTTTGTAAGGTGGAAAAAGATATAGATGTCTTTTGCCTATATTATAAATATTTAAGTAATACTTTTTACATTTTATAATGGCTTTAGCAATTGTTTTGCATTGACTTCGTCAAACAACCTTATCTTGTCAAGTGTAAAAACTTTAATGTTTCAAAAGAAAACATGCATACAAAGGAGTGAGTTTTTTATTAGAAGAAAATGAGTTCGAATTTTATCAAAACAAGTTGACTTACCTAGTGTTTTCAACATATTATTTAGGTTTTTATGATAGTTTTCATTTTTTCATGGTAAGAAAAGTTTATTAATTACCATAATGAAGGAAAAGAATAGACTATTAGGGTCTTCCTTGGCACCCAAACTCTAGTTTTTAGGTATGCAACATGGACTATTTGGTTGATTTAGTTTATTGGTTGTAAAAACAATGTTATTAGATAAGTTACACGCATAAACTCATTTATGATGACGAAAAGAGGTGTTGATGAGATTGTGGTTCTCGTGTATTGTTGTATTTCTCTCATGTAAGATTGCAAATGAGGCTTAATTTCAATCTTTTCAATATGTTAAAACTCTACCATAAAAATAAAAACCCACAAAAACGTTTTATGTAGTAGACAATTAATGTATTTTCCTTTCTTTCTTTCCTTTTATCATCAATACAAAATAGAGAAAGTTGAGATAGTTATAGCTCATGTCATTATTACTATTAAACTGCCAAAGAACGTGTCAAAGGACAGTAGATACTATGATGAAATAGATCATGCATGTGAATTGAAAAATAGTCATTTTTTCCTAAAGAGTTTCAATAGAAATTAGTGAGATAGATATGAAAGTAACCTTGTAATGTTGTAACATTTCTAATTTCCTACCTTAGCCTAAGACACAAATTCCATGTCAGCAGTCTATGCATAAACATTCCATTTTACCATTAACCATTTGTAATTTTGGCCACATGACCTGGACGACATATGACACATGCACATCACAAAGATGCTTGCACGATCCACACCCATCCATGAATCTAGAGATGTAAAAACTGTTGTTGGAGCATTATGAACTGCCACCCTACAATTGTAACACCTAAATCCACCACCCACTAATGTAGAATTTTGAATTCCTTCAATATAATCCACATTTTGAGCTTCATTTTGGTCTTCTTCATGATCTGGACCTTCTTCTTCATGCATTATACAGATTTCTTGACTCATCTTAAGATCTCTATATAGATTTTCCTCTGAACCTTAACTCTCGTCAACCATCCTCACCTTCATCTTGTGTATCTTGGCTTCATTCTGGTGAAGGGAAGTTATCTAAATTTCAATATTGTGTGTTTGAAAGCACAGTGTCTCTTAACTATCTTCATTTATATTACCATCTAGTCGATTTTTTCCATACGGCTATCTATCATAGTATCATTTCTACTTGGCTATTATAGAGGTGGAAACACCAAAGCAAGGATCTGATTGAGGTAGGTCTCAAAATAGCCATCCCCAACATTTTATTTTCACGTGTACAAGTTTATGAAGAAACGAGCGAGGAGTCATCAAACATCGAGTCCAGCGTAGATCCTCTTCCCGTTTTAGCATTTCATAGCTAGTTGTATTTACTTTAAATTCTATCATTGTACTCAGTTTTGTAGTTTTTGCTTCAGTAATCCTTTTATTTTGTTATTTATGTTATCTATCTCATTTTTTGGGCTACATTGTACTATATCTGTATGAGAAATATGTGCATTACACTGACATTCTGTACCCATTTTGTTGTCCTTGACTCATGCGTGTGTCCTGTGCAGTGAGCTTATGGAGCCTAGTGTCTATTTTATGTGATTATCTCTTTGCATCTCCATAGCCAGAATATCTTTATCTATTGATTTATTTTAGTTAACTATATTTTATTGCATTCAATAGTATAATCAATCCTATCTCATTTGCACCTTACTTGTTCATTCTGATGACACTTAAAACATTTAGTTCATTAAAAACCCATTTTTATTACTTTTTGTCTTGGTCCCCTTGCTCACTAGAGTGCTATTAGAAGTGAGGTGGTGCAAGGAAAGGTCCATCCTTCAAGGCTTTAATTGGTCTTGAGGTCGGTAAAATTTTTGCTTCTTCACATTTTGGTGAACCCAACATATATTAGGGACCCCTTTATCAAACCTTCCCTTTCCCGAGTGGCAGTCCCTTCATAGAGATGGTAACCATTACTCTAATTTTGCCACCCACCTAGAGGGTTCATAAGACGAACATAACCTCTACCCCCTGGATGAGTCATACAACATAGAGCTTTCTCCCTCTATGTCTTGACATTTATCAATGAAATATTTGTTAGGTGTGTCCTGGTTGACCCTACATAGCGCTTTGACATCATCAATGAGGAGGTCCTCTTTGCTAATAACATAAATTGTGAAAAATATGACAAGTGTTCCACCACCATCACAATGTACGATTGGTTTTCCCTCCCCCCTTTTAAGTCCACCATCTCAATGGTCCAAGTAGAACCTAAGGTGGTACTTTCCATATTTGTTGTGATTCTCGACATGGGCCTGTTTTGGATCAAACTAGGTATCCTTTGATTGACATCCATGGGAGCCATCCCCTAGAATTTGCATAAATACTTGAAGTTTCCTCATGAGGGTGTTATCCATACAGTCTAGGATATTAGATATCATCCTTTTATGTCTTTTGGGGGCTTTTCTCTTGACCATTTCTAGCCTACTCCAATATGGCTACTACATCCCCACTAAAATATAACATTCCTCCTTTATCAAAAGTACAAAGACGAGGAACTCGATCTAAAATTTGTAGCGCCTATTCTTGCTGCCCCACTTAGCCCTCTCATGATGCTTAGTTTTCTTCATCCTCTACTCCTTTGTCATTGGCGGCTCAGGGAAAGCACGTACCCCATTGGAAATGTCACCGCCTGCCTCAGGTCTCACACTCTCTAGCAATGTCTTTTATTCCTACATCTGCAGCTAGTGCAGACAAGGGAAATGCACCCATGTTGTAAAAACCCAAGGTGTTCCTGCCTTTCCTAATTTCCATTATAGAAAGCATACCTTGCCTTGTTGTTTATGGTAAGGGTAAGAGGTCTCCCAAAATTGCAAAATCTCCCTTAGCACCTGCCCCTAAGCCTTCGAGATAGTCCTTTGTTCCTCTCATTGCTTGTAGGGTGAGGAGAGGAAGGACACTCGTGACTGATCTTGCAGTACCTATGTACACACCACCTCCTACTCTATTGGCGGGGCCTTCTTTTTTCTAGCAACAATATTGATGACCTCTCCCATAGAGTAGGATGTTGTTGTACCCTCGCAGGTTTACCAGCCTGGCCCTCATCTGCATCGGAACCAGCTCGTGCATGAGCATAAGCGTCATCGACGAGAGAGAGACCTAGCCCATGAGGCTGCAATGAGGGTTGATAGTGTGTCTTCTGAGCCTATGTCTACTTCTTTTTCTTTCATTCCCATCTCCATTGAAAATGCACCATTTTTCTTCCCTACAACCTTCTCTGTCTCGCTTTCCCCTACATCAGGAGTGACCATTGGGCTTTGCACTAAGTGATTCTAAGAGTTTATCTCTCTATCATAGGAGTTGCCACTTATCACCACCCTTCCTGATCTCCCACCCTTACCCACGTCGGTGAACATGTTGCAAATTCAAGTAGTATCTAGCGTAGTGATGTCCACCTAGCCCAATCCAACCTCATCCCATAATCTCCATGCCATCCTTCCCGGTGTCCTAAATATTTCTACAGTGGATTAGAGGACTTCACCTCTATCCTACAGGATAAAATTTGAGGAAGGCCCTGTCTCAAAATTTTGACATCGCAAGTTTGCTCTGATAGACCCTCTTTCTATCTTGGTGCTTGTAGTGGTTCAAGCTCTGACTTCCCCTGAGTTCATGTCTACCACTTTCAAAAAGGTTAGTGGTATGTCTTCTTCATTAACACCTCCACATGGGTCTTCAACTAGCTATAAGGATTGCCTTTTTGACTCGTTGGAGGATATTCTTGTGTTGACGATAGTCTTTGCACAATCCCTCTCACTCGCCTTGTTAGAGTTATTGGATAAAAATGTCAATGCTTCTTCATCCTTGGATCTAACTATTGGCGGGTGCATGAGCTTGTCATCACGATAATTTCATTCCATTCTTGACCTCCCTCCCATATGATCAATATTAGGAGGACGATGATCTGTTTGCGGATGAACTGTGAAGGTACTTATCGACTCCTATATCTTTAGATTAGAGTGTGTTTTCTTGTGTTCCCCAGTGATTTTTGTATAATATTGTTCCCTCCTAAAGGACTTGTGTACTCCATTGGTACTTGGAAATAGTATGTTTTCTATTGTGCACCTTCTTTTATGTGTTGTCTATTTCTTCTATCCATCATATCTTTGATTTTTTATATTTGGGGATAACACGGAGTGTTGGGGGGTTTAGGTTCCCCTTACATGTTGATCCTAATTTTTGTTTTTGTTTTGTTTTTCATGTGCTATTCTTTAAATCTGAGCCATGGTTTGCAATGATGAAATATCTCTCAAGAGCATGTATATCACTCTTCTAGGTTCTGACACTAGTTAATCGGATCCCCTTATCTCTATGCAGATGTGAAAATCACGTGTCACCCATTAGGAAGCAAAATTGCATGGCAACATCTCGTATGTTGGCATGAAATGAATGTCTCCTCTCCTTAGAATGTTTCATGCTCCCTTTGAGCAACATGGTCCATTCTAAGGGGGGTTGTTATATTTGTGTCTAATTGTCTTTTATCTAAAAATCATATTGTTTCTACACCATAAGTTATTTTGGAAAAATTAAAATTTTTTGATCTGAGTGTCTTTCTTTGTTGGGGCCAATCTACTATCTTGGTGTCTCAGTCTTTCCTTATTGTACACCTATCTAGCTTACACTACACATACTAGCATGATTTAAGTCCCCCCTTATCACACACATATCTAGCTCTACTACGTATGGCAACACATGTCTAAGTTTCCCTATCACATTCCTATCTAGCTTTCACTACGCATGTCGGCACACAATCTAAAGAATCCCTATCACATGCCTATCTATATTTTTCTATGCATGTTAGAGAACTATAAAAATTGCCCTATCATATGGCTATCTGGCATAATACAATTTTCCATCCATATCTATATACCATCGATGGCCTTCAGTCAAAATTTTGGCTTCATCATCTAGCACGTTTGTCTATAGCTTGCATATTGGATGCAACTCAAATAAAATTCAGGCCTTCCATATCTAGGGTTAACCCTATGCGAGATAATCCTCGTAGGTAAGCCAAGTATGTTTCCTTAATTTATCTCTCATCTCTCTCTAATATGATATGCTTGCTAAAGTGGGGGAAAAATGTAATGCTGCAAATTTGCACCCTACTGTAACTTTCCATTTTATAATATTCCTACCTTAGCCTAAGACACAAATTCTATATCACCCATCCATGCCTATTCATTCTATTTTATAATTACCCATTTGAAATTCTGGCCACATGGCCTTGACAACATTGGGATGCATACAAGTCATGGAGATGTATGCACTATGCACACTTGTCTATGAATCTGTAGATGTGCAGACTTGACGCTATTATGGAAGGAGTTTCCCCAATGGAGATGGTCCAACCATGTAGAAAGACTCAACAAATGAAACAACCAACTCAATAAAAAGAATAGACAATCAACATGCTATATCAAATCTTGACATTATCACAAATCCAAGATTTACATCACATTGGCCTACAACATGTAGATTGTAGACTTTTGGCATACATGTCTGATTACAGCAGAAAAATCAGAACCAAACCCTAGTGCTAACCTTCCAAGGTTATCCTATTGAGAGCTACTCCTCTACTCCCAAACAAAGGCCAAAAGCTTCAATATATAGAGCCTTCTCAACACATATGTCGGCCAGATCAATTACATTTTCCAAGACTAAGAAAACGTAACATGTTCAAATATAGGTCAGGACCCAAATCATAAGATCTCAATGCCAAGATGAAGAAATGATGTGTGATCCAAGAGAGACTTTGGCTAAAGTTTCAAGAACATCGGGATATGAGCCACTAAAGCTTTGGCAATTGGGAAATGCTTTGCGAGATCATAAAACTC
>MU222911.1:22922-35618 GCA_018584345.1 Thuja plicata
AGCCTTGCCCAAGACCGAAGTCCAAAAAAGATACAGAACTGAGAGGGCATACCCCCACTTTACAGTTCGCAAACTAATGTTTGCGAGATCAGATACAAAGCAATTCCCTTTATCAAGGTTAACATTACATAGTGGTGGATATAGTGTTTCTATATTCTGATTCTTCATCAAAGTGGAGGTTACATCTACTTTCATATGCTTACATATTTTGTTAGTCGTTATGCTTGAGAGGGTATATATTGCTATCACGTTTTGCTTGAATTGCCATCACCTGTGACAATTCACACCTTTGACTAAGATCCTTGCTAGTAGTTCACAACTGAATAAATCTAATATATTTGATTCTAACTATAAACATAATAGGGAAAAATAAACATCTTACCATTGTTTTCGTTAAAACTAAATTGATACGCAGAGTGTCCATACTAAATATATGCAAATTATCAGTTATAAATTGGAGATTGATGAGCCGATCCTTAAGCACTCCTATAAATGTTTTTAAGTTAGCTCAACAAGAGATAAGTGCAAATCATTTAACAGTTATTAAGGAATATTTTTATTGATTAAATTCCCATTGAAAGTTAATTTTCTAGATCTTTAATGATAGACTACAAAGCCATGTGTAAACTAAAGTTGGCATAAATCATACCAATGATCAAGCACCAGAATAGAAAAGACAGATCATCTTGGTAGAACATCCATCAGAGGTGAACACAATCTTAGATTTTGTTGCTTGTCGTCTGGGTTAGCGAAGCTGGTCTCCTAATTACTAGGAGTAGAATTGTTTTTGACCGTACATAAACAGATGTTTTTGTATCTGTATAAAATTTTCATTATGAAGTAGAAATTAAAGCAAGGCAATCTATGTGTGTGTGGATTAATAAGCTTGTGTGTGTGTGTGTGTGTGTGTGTGTGTGTTGTAATCAACACATAGTGCCTAGGATCTACAAAGTAAACTCTTAGCATACATCATTATAACCTTTATCAACATGCACTATTTCTTTATTCATATGAAAGTAAATTAAGGAAAATCAAAGTTATGACCATCATCTCTATGTGTGGAGAATAATCAATACCTGGTGGGATCTACTATGATCTACTAAGAAAACTCTTAGCATGCATTATTATAATACATATCTTCATGCATTGTCTTTTAGTCATATAATGTAAAATAAAATATTTTTGTTATATATATATATATATATATATATATATATATATATATATATATATAATTTCATTAAATCCACAAATTCCTCTCTTATCACAACTTCATCCCTTATTTATTCTCCTTCACCTCCATCAATTGAGACCACTTAATAAACATGAGAAAAATGCTTGTCTCCAACTACCTCCAACTATCCATTTATCCCACATTTGTTCTAATATTGGATCCACCTATCAGGACATCTATAAAATGTATTTACCTTCTCATTCTTAAACCTCTTGCATGTTTTCTTTTCTTTTGCATCTCTAATCTTTACTAGCTTATTGCATTCATCA
This sequence comes from Thuja plicata, assembly GCA_018584345.1. Taxonomy (NCBI): domain Eukaryota; kingdom Viridiplantae; phylum Streptophyta; class Pinopsida; order Cupressales; family Cupressaceae; genus Thuja; species Thuja plicata. The sequence goes on from MU222911.1 coordinate 24,426, forward strand.
CATTTTCATTTTTAATTGATCTTATAATCTTCATTCTTCATTTTTAGATCTTATAATCTTCATTCTTCATAGCTTCTTGTGCATGTAATTTTGAGAGCACCCATTATTGAGCATAATATCTTGATAGTTGGGAGGTCAATAGAGTCAGAAATTAGATGCCCGGTGGGACCTCCATGGTTCTAAAATTTGTAGCAAAACACCACTGGAAGCTTAATTTATGCATTTGGATCATTTTTCTATACATCCATATTGTCATTTTGTTATATAGTTATAATTATAAGAAGAATTTTCTAGACATAATACAAAAGCTTTTTCAATCATATCCCAAGTGTGTTCGTGTGTGAATTACTAGACTTTAAATACGGGTTTATGCACACCTCTGCCAATCCCTAAAAAGCCTTGGGATTCTCTAAGAATGGACTTTGTATTAGGACTCCGCAAAATATAATTTGGTTATGACAGTGTGTATGTAGTTGTGGACAAATTTTCCAAAATGGCTCATTTCTTACCTTGTAAGATAACCCATGATGCCTCTCATATTTCAGGGATATTCTTTAAAGAAGTTGTTAGACTCCATAGTTTTCCATTATCCATTATTTCTGATAGGGGTTCTAAGCTCATAAGATATTTTTTGAGGACTCTTTGGAAGAGATTGGGAACAAATCTATCTTTTTGATATGCTTATCACCCTCAATCAGATGGTCAAACAGAGGTGATCAATAGGTCTCTAGGTAACCTATTAAGTTGTCTTAAAAAGGAACATGGAATTAGTTTGGATGCTATATTGGCATAGGAAGAATTCTCATATAATGACTCAGTAAATAGGAGTACTGGTCTTAGTCCATTTCAGATTGTTTATGGCTCACATCCAAGGGGTGTCTTGGAGTTAAGGGATGTCAAAGACCTAGATAAGAGAAGTGCCCAAGCAGAGGAATTTGCAGAGATAATAAAAGAGATTCATCAATAGGTACAAGAGAAGTTGAAGCGTGTGACTGATAAGTATAAATAAAATGTTGACAAGAAAAGAAGATATTTGCAGTATCAGGTGGGAGATATGGTGATGATTCATCATAAAAAGGAGAGACTGTCTAAGGAAAAGTACACCATATTTATGATGAAGAAGATAGGACCTTTCAAGATCCTCAAAAGATGTGGGAATAATGCCTACAAAATATATTTACTCTCTGATATTTGTTTGTCTCCAATATTTAATGTATCTGACATTTATGCATATAAAGGTCCTATTAGTGATGTTTGTGATGTAGCTGACCAAAGTACAAATCATATAGACTTGAAATAAAACCTTCCAAAGCCACCAAAGCCTAAGATTGAGTGCATTTTTGACAAAAGGGCCAGTCACAAGACAAGGAGGAGAACCTATTTTGAGTTCTTGGTCAAGTGGAAGAACACACCTTTTGAAGATGCCACATGGATGATAGAGGAGGCTATTACTAAAGATGGAGCAACCCTTGCAGAGATTCTAACTCAAGAGACTTGAGTTCTTTTTTAACTTGAGGAGTATGGTGCAGAGCACCACATAATTCCTTCCATAGGCTCATTTCATGTAATAAGGTTGGATCCTTAGGATCAACCTAATGATCTTATTTGGTCCATTTTGTAAGGCTAAGGGTCCCAAACATGTTTTATAAACCTTGGGCCTCCTTAGACCAATATGACCTTAGTCTAATAGGGTGTCTTAGGATTTTATGATATTTGGTATAAAATGACCTTAGAAATGGTCCTAGATAATATTTAGATCCATTAGTGGTTGTTAGGATGAAAAGTGCAACATTTGAAATGTTGTTGACAATAAATACAAATAGTGCAAAAAGTTGCAAAGTTGCACTTTTGCAATTTGTTGAAAAGTTGCGCGAGAAGTTACAAATTTTGTTCCAACAATCATAACTATTCAAAAGATGGTTATGGTCATTCAAGATGGTTTATTCAATATAGGATAGGATTTTTGAAGAGAATATTGATGATATTGTACGAATCTTTGGTGGATTTGAATAAAAACAACATTTAATTTCTTGAGAATTCCCTATTTTCTGGTGTTGTATGACATTGTGCGGATTGGGGTGACTGAATGATTTCCATGGGAATATAGTAGGGTGATTTATTTTTCATATACATTTTTTAAGTTCATTTGGAAATCAAAGGAGGATTTTCTATTCATTTTTGTTCAGACTATTCAGGAAACCCTCCAATTTGTAGTGTGCTTCAAAGATGGAGCCCTAACTTGACATTTTACCAATGTAATTCCTCCAACACTTAGGAAATTCAAGTTAGGGATGTATATGTGTTGATTCAAAAGGCTCAGGATGGGAGGTTTTGGTTTTTTGTTTTATCCAACAAGCCCTAGGCTAAATAAGCCCATGTATTTAGCCTAAGAATGATGAACTTGCATAGACAGTCAGACAAAAAGAGCAGTATGAATTGGAAGATGGTGGATTTTAGAAACATTGGGGTAGAAGAACAACTCTAAGGTATTGGATCAATTATTTATACCCATTCCTTTGTACTTTCTTTGTTAACCAAGCCTAATTATGCATGTTAGGTCTATGAACACAGTAAGGGTTAACGGGTGTTGGAGTAGAGTTTGGTCCTATAACTTTGAATTCTTGCATAAGTCCCTAAAGGGTACTAGAATCTATAATTTTTTTCTAAGTCATTAGGGAGAATAAAAATTTGTTGTCCAAAAACCTCTCAGTGAGACCTACTAGAGTCTACTAGCCCAATAAGGGATAGGTGCGTTGTGGGTGTCTTGGAACCCAATTAGTGGTGGATTCTCATTCTATTTTCCCTAAAATTTATGTTTTAATAATCATGTTAAGTGTGTAAGAAGTTTAGGGTGGATTTCTACAAATTGAACTAGTTGAGGGAAAGTGTCCCTAAAGCACAAAATTGTCCTAGTTGGATCCAAGCCCTAAGAAGTTAGGAAGGTTGTTGGGGTATATGATACTCTTGGAAGGGTAGAATACTTCAATAAGAATTAGTTGGATAAGGTGGGATTAAACGATTGATTGATTGGAGTCCTAAACAAGAAGTGGCCCATAGATCAAGCCTTTGGTTGTGCTCTCTTCATTAGAGGGTGATGACAGTGTAGGAAGTTTAGTTATAAATTGTTGGGGTTGAGTCTCTCAAATCCATGTATGAGGGAGATGAGTATTTTCATGACATATATAGGGTATGTACAATTATCTAACTCGTGCAATGTTGAATTTTTAGAGTATTTGGTCAAGGAGGGTCTACTGTTTAAAGGAAGCCAGTTATGTGTTCCAAGGTGTTCAATGAGGAAGAGCATCATTAAGGAAAACCACTGTAGAAGATTGAGTGGCCACTTTGGCCTTGACAAGACTTTGTAGCAGGTGAGAAGGTACTATTACTGGCCTAAAATGAAAATAAATATCAGAAAAATTATGGAAGCTTGTACGGTGTGTCAGAGGGCTAAGGTAGTCACTACCAATGCAGGATTGTACCAGCCATTACCCATTCCTAGAAGACCATGGGAAAACATAAGAATGGATTTTTTGATGGGACTTCCAAGGACAAGGAAGGGGTATGACATTATATTTGATGTGGTTGATCGATCCAGCAAGATGGCTCACTTTTTTCCATGCAAGAGCACCAATGATGCTTCCCACGTTGCAGACATATTCATTGGAGACATGGTAAGGATTCATGAACTCCCTTCTAGAATTATTTCAGATAGGTATTTCAAGCTTGTGGGTGAGTTTTGGAGGACCCTATGGAGGAATTTGGGCACAAACTTGTCCTTTAGTTCTTTCCATCACCTACAGACAGATGCAAAAATTAAAGTAGTTAATAGGTCTCTTGGGAACATATTAAGATGCTTAACCAAACAAAATGGTCAGACAAGGGATACAATTCTTCCATAGGCATAATTTTCTTATAATGACTTAGTTAATAAGAGCACCAACAAAATTCCTTTTCAAATAGTCAATGGGATGGACCCTAGGGGAATTTTGGAACTTAGGGAGTTACCTAATGAAGGAAGGATTAGTGCACAAGGGCAAAATTTTGCAGAATCAATCAAGGAGAGTCATGATCAAGTCAAGGATACACTTCAAAAGAATGTCATCAAATACAAGGAAAAAGAAGACAAGAAGAGGACATATGTGCAATACCAAGTGGGGGATCTGGTATGGGCACATTTGAAGAAAGATAGGTTACCTAAAGGGAAGTATACCAAACTCATGATGAAGAAAATAGGACCTTATAGAATTGTCTATAAATTTGCACCTAATGCATATGAAATAGAACTGCCCCCTGACATAGGCATTTCACCTACTTTAAATGTTATAGATCTTATGCCATATAAGGGTGATTCAATTGTAAGTGATCAAACAGATATACAGACAAGGGAGGATGTGGAATGGCTAAAGGATCTTCCACCTAGCCAACCCATGCAATTGGAATGCATCTTAGACATAAAGGTAGTCAAGAAGACAAGGAGGATTGTGTACAAGAAGTACTTTTTAAAATGGAAGGGGTTCCTAGCATCTAAAGAAGTGCGGATGGATGAATATGATATAAAGAAGCATGACACCAATTTGTAGGACTTCATCTCAAGTGGTGCTTGAAATCTTTCTACCCAGAGAGTATGGTGCGGGGAAACTAAGAAAACCAAGGAGAGTATGAGAGATCATGGTATGTCATGAGTAAATATTCATGTAAGGTCTTATGGACCATTGGGGAACTTATTGCGATGATTTGGAACCACTTGTATGACCATTGACCATGATTGGAACTTATAAGACTACTTGGTCAAACTTGGTCAAAGGATCTCTAGGAATTTACAAAAGGGTTGAATAGACCTAATAAGATGTTTTCTATCTTTGGTCATTTTATGGTGTCCTTGTTATATATAGGGTAAAGATACACAAAAGTGCAAAAGTTGTCAAAAATGTTGCATGACAATGTTGACAACTTTTGTGCAACTTTTGTACAAAGTTGTCAATTTGGTCCCAACGGTTAGTTATATTTAAATGTAATTTAGGGAAGGTTTTAGTGGTTCAAATGAGGCCATATAAGAAATGGGTGGTCAAATGTGAAGGTTTTGCTAAAATTTTTATAATTGAATGCAATAAAATACACTGATTTCCTATCAAATTGGCTGGTCTTGGTTGGTATACGGATCATTGCAGTTTCATTGTTTCTTGAAATTCTCATGGATGTGTAGAAAAGTGAATTAGTTATCTTTTTAATTTGGTTCAGTTTGATTTGGCTTAGTGAGCGAAGAGATACATTCAATTTCCCAAAACCATTCTTCAAACCCTCGCCAACCTAGGGTTTTGACTTCAAATAGCTCTAACTTGACTTTCCACCATTGTAAAATCATGGCCTTTGATGGAAAGTTAGGTATTTCAATGTACCATAGGATCATGTGGGTTTTAGACTAGAAATCAGGCAGCATGCGGAGCATTGGGTGTTGATTAACCAAGCATCTCTATGTGACTAGTTAAATTGTCTTTGTGATCGTGGTTGCAGAGGAGTTGGGGAGTGAGTTAGGAATGATCTATTGGTGAAATTTATGGATTTAAGTTTGGGAAGATATCATCCAAATATTTTTTTTAGAGATCAATCCATTTGTAAGCTATTGCTTTGGAAAAGTGGCCTAATTGACACTTTAGGCCTAGGCGATCAGTCAATTCCTTTGGTTACTGTTTGGAGGGAATAAGAACCCATATTGAAATATGTTATTAAGTGTCCAAAAGGGTATCCTAAATTTTGATTTACTTAGTATGTTTTTTGGGTAAATTCTAAGTTGTGGGGCAAAAACTGTGTGAGGGCTAGTAGGACATTAAGCCTAATTAAGGCAATATACCTTAGACACTTGGGTCAGGCTCATTGGATGGCTGGAATGAGTCAAGAAGGTGTTCACATGTTAGGATAGGGTAATTTGAGGAGTCTAACTCATTTTCTTGGGAGGTTGGAACCAAAAATATCTTTGTTCCTAGGAATAGGCCTATTGAGCAGAGTGAGTTGCTTAAGGGCAATTGGTGTGGGAAGTTGTATCTACATGGAGGAGTTGTTTATCACCTTCAAGAAGATGAAGAGGGGTATTAGGAGATTTTGAGATACCATAGAACATGTTAAGGGGTGAAAACCTAATTGAAGGTTTACTATAGGAATGATTGTGGGTGTTTTGAGTTCATTCATTGTTTTCACTGTGTACTCTGCATCAAAGACATATCCTTCTCCTTGTAAGTAAATGACCCATTCTTCCCTTAGATAGTTTAATTATAGAAAACTACAAAAAAATTGTAAACATGTTATTCACACAAATATCTAATTAAGATTTCTATTTATTTAATCGAGTATCTCTGGAGAAATGTCAATGTGTCTTTTTCTAGTTGAGACTGCAATCTATGCTAAGGAAGTCAAATATTTTTGAAATGATTTTCCCAGTACTTATACATGTCAAGGTTCCTCTAGATTCAATGATAATTAGCAGCAATAATAAGCTTGAGTTCTTAATGTCTTATTGCACTTCTCAGAACCACTTGTGAGGAGGTCAACATCTTGAAACATTCATTAGTTTTTTTACCATGAAAAGTATATTGGTAAGCTCATATTTCAGCTACTAGTTGACCTCCTGCAATCTATACTAGTGCACTAATATCTTTACATATTCTTTTTTTAGTTATCTTACTGACTATCTAACTACTGGTCTATATCATCTCCTTCTCACTTGGTATTGGAGATTTCCCTTGGATTATAGTTTAATGAATTATCGATTATTGTTGTTGTACATAGGAGGAACAATTTTCAGTTGAGAACACACCAGCCTAATAGCACTAGGTGGGGAAGATTAGATATTCATACTTCTTTAAAGCTGCAAGAGAACCTTGATTACACGATGTGGACATTACTACATCAAAGAAACTCATATTTTTATGGCTATCTTTATTCAGTTCTTGATCATTCATCCCTATAATGGGCCTTGTAGTAGCTTGAACTCACTAGAAGCCCTTTGAACTGATTTATAAATAGAATATGTTAATGACATTAAAGTTATCTAAAGCTTTCTACTTAAGCCCACCTACCATGAAGAGTCGGTTTGGACGAGAGAAATTCAATTAAAATAATCATAACATGTTTGACCTGTTTAAAATAGATCCTTCGAATACTATTTAGAACTCACTAATCTTTGTTGTATTATATTTACTGTTACTATATCAGAACATTTCCAAGTATTGAAACAATTACTTTTATGGCAATTCAGTAAGTTGTAGCATAAGAAGTTTCTTGGTTTTCCATATATATATTCATGAACTATATCTTCCATAACACCTTCAAATTATTCAAGTTCTTTCATTGTTTTAAAATAACTCTTTCTATTTAAAAGAGAGTAATGTGGAGAAATACTATTCATTCCATGATGCAATTGGGTTGGTGCTAAAGCACAATAAGTCCTGTAGAATTCTTCACCTAGACTGATAAGTTCTGGTCGCTTCCTGCAGTACACTTCTGCCCGCTTACCAAATCAGTCTGCATCCTCTTCTATAAGTGTCAACATGTCCTTTACTTTTATATCCATAGTTGACAACAAAGTTGATAATTACTAGACATTAAACTGTCTTAGCCTTTTAACTTCAAAATCAATGCATTAATGTTTTTGCATATTTGTATCTGGTGGTACATGGTAGAGCCAAGGAAATGCTTTCCTCTTTGATTTTAGGGCTCCTTTAATTTCTGGTTTGTGATATGTCTATACTCTATCCCAAACTATCGGTTTGGCACATGAAAGGAAGATGTTGATAAACGCTCTAGTTTGGCTTATACATTTTCAACAAATCCAATTTTGTCCATATCCTGCAGTCATGTCATTCCATGTGACCAGATTTATTTGAGGCATTGAGACAAACAATGCACCTGCGTTGTCCATATCCATTTTTGTGTTGGTTTGTCCTTAGTGTGATGGGAAACCTTTGGTTCTATAACTTAGACTCAGTCATCTTCCTTTCGTGTTGCTTAGGCTTGAGAAATAAATCTTCAACTGAATCCATCTTATCTATTGAATCATTTGTCTCCTCCTTGGAATGCTCTTGGATGATGGGCACAACTTCCTTGGTTAAATCTCGTTCGTCCAATTTGCTAATTAGTTCTTCACTTTCTTGATTCTCAAAAAGTGTATCTTGGACAAAAGTGTTTGAGTATATTGAATCAATTGTTTCCTCTTAGTGTTCCGTTTCGCAAATGAGAGCATCTTCCTCGTTATCTTCTTTTTCATTTGAATCAAAAATAGTTTGTTCATGCTACACATCCATATGAGAATCTCTTCAATTATTTCTAGTTATTGTTTGGAATTTTCTTCTCCAGATGTAAAATGTTCTCTGGCCTAGTGTCTTTATCTACAACTTCCTTTGAATTGGCACTTACACTCTCTCATTGCTCTTTGTCCTAACTCATTACTATCTAAAACCTTCAAAAACCTTTGAATTGATCTCCCCATATTGACAGGCTCCATTTTCATGAGATACACCTTCACCTAAAGCTACAAATTCCCTAGAATTAATTGCCTCCAAATGGCATTGTTTATCTTCATGAGCTACATCTACCTTGTGATTCTCCAACTCCTTTGAATCAGCCATCTCTTGCTGCCATTTCTCCGAATGTTATTCAAATGTGCCCTCAGTTAGGTCATGTTCTTTTTTCAAAACTACGTGTTTATATGTAGCAACTATTTGATTCTGGTGACCATCTTTAACTGTATCCTCCTGGAATTGTTCTTTGTGAGGGCTGAAATATTGCTTCTAATCTACTACTTCCTTGTTTTGGCAGATTTCATCAGCATGGCTTTCATATTCATTGTGATCTGGAATTTCAAAACTATTAGAATCTATTCCATCATAATGACATTCTTCACCATTATGGGCTTCGTTTAACTTGCAATTTTCGACCTCCTCCAATTCAGTCCTCTCTTGAACGTGGTTCTCCACATTATATTCCAACTTCTCCTCTTGTGAGCTTCAACTACAGAATTATGCTATCCACTGCAATGAATGTGTTTATAATCTTCTCTCTATTCGATTTCCCTGACTATTCCATCCTAGATTTTCTCTTTTATTTGACCAAAATGCTCCTCTAGTTCTTGAACTTCCCCATTTAGGCCTTTTTCATCCCAATAGATACTACCTTCCTTGTAATCTAAACTTTCAAAATCCTAAATAATAAAATATAATTGCTTGATACCAAGTGGCTTGAAAAATAGTCCAAAACAATTTGTAAATCAATCTCAATGCTTAGAGTTGAGCAGTTACCCTAGATGAGTTCAATTAGGACCGTAGATGAGCTGAATTAGGACCACATCTGGCAACTCATACTCTTTAGCTAAAATTCAACAATTATTCACCATAGTTGGCCTGATAGAAACAAATAATATACTTAAATATTTCCCTTATTCATTCAGCTTTTCATATTTTGAAACGCACTCAAAATTTTATTCCCTCTCGACTTACACTTTGTTGTGCAAGTGATCTATACCTCTAATGATTTTGTCATTTGTTTAATTATGGCATAGATTACCATCCATCAGTATATCGTCTACTGAAAATTGGCTAAACTCTATTCATGCTTCAACAAAGCATGACCAATCTGGGACTTCCTGAATGTGCAGCCTCCTTCATTCTTGGCCTTTACATTTGCAGTAAAATATTAAGCTTTACATTTGTCTTGTCTTCCTACTCCTGCATAGACGCTAATTTTACAATGTCAATTCTTACACTTTCTCCTTCAACCCTGCCTAAGCCAGGGAATCTAGCTGCGCGCAGCCCGATTACCAATAATCTCAACATATTAGGGTACGTTGAGAGAGATCTTCGTCTATTCAAACATTTTAAGAGTTTCGTTGTGAGATCCATTTATGCACATCCTTATGCTTTGATGGATGTTGACACCATCTTCCAAACCTCTCTCATTTTGATATTGGCACGATTTCATGTTTGCCAAATACGTTTGCTCTAGAGTTTCAAAACGATTTTCAACGATTCCGTTTTATGCATACTTCACATTTGTGCCATTCCATGAAAATATTTTCCTGAGGCTCTCTGTCCAACAGTCAGCACATTTCATACTGCATACTTCTACTATTTACGTGCATATCGATCAGATCATATAATCAAAACACTTAATCATGCTTGGATGATCATATATTTTTTCAACATCCCAATTTTGCCAGAGGTTGAGAGTATGCTGGTAAATGTAAATGAAATCTGGCTTTCTACTCACCAATTTCATTTGCTTCAAATTTTATAAAACCTTTTCAACAAGTCTCTTCTGTGTGCATTTTGAAATCACTTCATTCCATGAAATGATATCTATTTGACATGTTTGGCCAAATAATTCAAGTACAATGCATATTATTTCATTTAACATTGCTAATAATCTCCATAAGTATCTAACAAACCAAATGCACTTGATATTATGTCTAGAAAAAAGAGTCAATTTTGACTATTTAATACTTTTAGTCTAAAAATCATGAGAGGTGGGTTGTTGTGAATCACTAATCATGAAACACGGGTCAATGAATTTGACTCAAAAAACTACACAGTTGAATCGTAATAGCAATATGGAATAGTGTCTTAATGTAAAATTATTGTACTTGTCGTAGGCAATATACTATTGCATTGACCTATGCACAATTAGTGAATACTTATGCAAAATTATATTTGTTGAAACACAGTATTAGTTTAATTAAATTTGTGGATTATGGTATGCTCCACATATTTGTTAAGTAGAAAATAGAATTTACTTTTCCATCCCTCCAAATTCAACTTGTCTTTGTTATTTTTGTGTTGTTTTTATTTTAACCATACATTTTTAATGTATAATTCAAAATATATTTGTATATCATTTAATTTATTTTTTAGAATTAAATTGTTTCTTTTAATTTACAATTTAATATATTTAATATTCTTAATAAAATAATTTAATGATTTTTGTTACAATCTATAGATATAAAATCCCCATATCATGTTTACACGCCTTTAAAAGAAATTGCATTCAATTGTAAAACATAAACAAGAGCCAAATGTTTGTAAAAATAAAATAAAAATAAATGGTTTAGAATTTGCTTCCATTCTATTTTTTACCATATACTATATCTTATATTTTATTAGTATAAACATGCAATTTTCATTAGAAAAATAGATTTTATATATATATATA
>MU222911.1:49826-73760 GCA_018584345.1 Thuja plicata
ACCCAAATTGAAAGTGTGCTCTAAATTAAGTTTGCATGCTTGAATAAAATAAACAACAATATTAGCTAAATGAGAAAAATGCTAAGAATGCTAATACAAAAATGCAGTATAATAACATTAAGAAAAACTTAGCATCCTTTGTGAGGGAAAAGAGTTTCTCTTTTATAGAAATCTCTCTCGAATTGACGGTCGAGATCGAACAAAAAGAGTGGCTCAGATTCGATTGAAGAAGCACAATCCATGTACAAGTGATTTGATTGGTCGAGAGAGTCAGTTGACTGAACTGACTGATCAGTTATTTTATAAACTTCCAAAATCAATTTGCAGTTAACTGAAATGTTTCCAAAATGATAAACAGTGGAGAATCAGTTAACTGAGTGGAACTAGATTGTTTCCATTTTGATAAATCAGTTAACTGGATTTGATGATGTCATATGCATTTTTAATAAATTAATTGATTTTGAATGCACATTTATGATTTTATAATTAATTTAATTCCTTTTTTGATTTAATTGACAATTTTGTATTTTTATTTAATTAATATGTCATAATATCAATTAAATAATTAACATAAGATATATTTGCCAATGTATTGTGATTTTAGAAATTAGTTAATTAATCAAGTAAGGTGATCGATTAGGACCTAGGGTTTAGGTCAGATCAGTTCAAATTTGATAATTGCCTATTTGATTTAGGACTAAGGTATAATCAAGATTAGGGTTTCTTGATTAATTGCTGAGATTGGGGGTCTAGGGTTAATGTGACCATTTTTAGGTGATTACATTTGCCCCTCTTTGAATTGATGTGCGATCAACACATTGATTCAAAGACTTGTTAGCAAGAAGACCTAGAATAGTTTGATTTGAAGCGATGAAACTATTCTTTTAAAGAAGAAGACCGACTTCAAGCTTGATTGGATGAAGATCGATCAAAAGATATAAAACAGAATGCTCAGTTTGATTTGAATCGATGAAACTAAACATCTATCAGGAACTCTTAAACCTTTTTGATTGGTTTGAATGAATAACCAGTTTGATTTGAAGCGATGAAACTAATTACCATTAAGAGATTTGATTAGCAAGAAAATTAACTTGATTTGAAGTGATGAAGCCAATTTGATCAATGTATCTGGTTTCAATAATGATTGCCCCGTATAAGACCGATCTTGTCTAGTTTCGAGTGCATTCACCACTGTATAAGACCATTGATTAGGTTGCCTTTGATTTAAGATGATCTCAACTTGATTTGATGTGATGAAGCTAAGATGCCCAGAGCGATGGGGTTGTGATTGATGATGTGATCACTGGAATGTTGATCTCCTGATCCTGCCCCCTCGGGAGCGAAATTGAAATATGGCTAGGTGCCCCATTGATGAGAAGCAATTTGATTGATTAGACAATGTAGGAAGAAATTGATCTGATTAGAAAGAGGTCCCACATGGTTAGGATAGAATCTGTACTTGATGAGGGGTCATTTTGGAATGAGATTGACCAACAGTAAGATACATGGATTGATTAGAAGAAAAGAATGAGAGATTTCTATTGGTTGTTCAAGTGGTCAAATTCAGATTTCAATTTTGATCCTGAAAATATAATCAGGACAGTGGATTTAGCAAGGGGTGTCATGACCACTTGACGATGAGAAGAATGATCGATTAGAATCTCAGATCCTTCACATTGGAGAGAGATAAATTTATTATGCTGATTTCAACACTATGTAGATGCAGATGCAGATGCGAGACTAACATGAATGCAACCTAAGGTGTAGTCACTGAGCTTTAACAGTTGAACATTTTCATCATTGAGCATTTTTGGAACATCAGAGTCGATACAATTCTTATTGGTGCCACTGCGACCATAAGAATATGAATATGACTTTCATCGGATAATACATGGGAAACTAACGTAAGCATCAAGGCACAAAATCCAAGATGACCTAAACATTGTTTCCAGTTTTGATAGTGCAAGAGTACACTAGTATCGAGGCATTCAAAGCCAAGATAACCACGAGTGTGCGCTTGTGTAAACAAACAGATAAATAGAAAGCAAGGAGACAGTACTGACCTCACCTTGGCGTACAAATAAAGAGGATTGAGGGATGTGAGGATTTTCCACCTTAATGTAGGAGCTCTTATCACATACAACTAGTTTATTTGATGTTGCTGGATCATCAGGACCACACCAACAAGCAATAGACAATGAAAAGATTAACAAAATCAATGAAAACAGACAACATACAAATAGAAGTTTAGCATACTTCAGCCAGTTTCAATGTTTTTAGATGTGTATAGGTATAGGGTGTTGAGAAACACCATTGTTCTTGTGAGTGCTTTGTGTTTGATTGCTATCAATCTTTTGTTTACGTTTGCGATATCCAATGTGTGTTAAGAAACACAGATGTGTCCAATGGTAGTGTTAAGAAACACTGTTGATTGTGGTGTTGAGAAACACCTGTTTACATCAGTAGCGAGTTGTCCTTTAGAAATGACAAGATTATTGAATCTGGTGTAGACCAAAGATGTGATCAAATTGAGGACCCATGACCCAAGTAGAAAACAACAATAACTGACTTGACTCATACTGCGAGGAAAAATTTGATTTGATTGCCCCCAGGTTATGACTCTGGATCAGTTTCAATCCAAGAGGGTTCTCAGAAGAACTAGAGCGTCACAAAAGTGACTGAAAGCTATGTACAAAATGAAGCAAAGGATTGCCAAGACTAAGAATTGATAGATGGAGCACGGAGTACAAGAGGTGCCTGTTTACCAAGTTTTCACCTACTTGGCAGTGATTCTATTTTTGCTACCATGGTGCCTGTTTACCAGGTTTTCACCAAGGCACCTTTTCTTCTTTCTCATTTTTTTTGTATTTTTCCATTTTTTTTATTTTTTTGATTGATGCATCAAGGCGCCTATTGCTAGGTTTTCACCAAGATGATCATTTTTTCAGGACTTTTTCCAATTTTTAGATTTTTTCAGGACATTACAATGTACATGGTGCTGATTATCGAGAATGCCTTAGGTGTAGAACTTCTTCAGATGGAGAGTGTTGATGGGCTCTCGAAGAAGATCTTCTTCAGGTGTGGAGAGTTGATAGGCACTGGAGCCGAATGCTGCAATAATTATATAAGGACCCAGCCAGTTGGGTTCAAACTTCCCCTTGTGTTCTCTATGTGATTGATTACGGGGATTTTCTCTCAACACAAGGTCGCCCACCTGAAGTTCTCTAGGTCTGACTTTCTTGTTGTATCCTCTTGACATTATTTTATGATTAACTCTAAGGTGATCAAAGGCCACTTTTTGACATTCATCTAGTAGCTCTAGTTCTTGGAGTCTCAAAAATTGGTACTCTTCATCTGGTACAAGTCTATGCAAAGAAACCCTAAGAGATGGGATTTCTACCTCTAGGGGTAAGACTTCTTCTGCCCCATATACCAATGCAAATGGGGTTTCCCTTGTAGGTGTTCTGATACTTGTTCTATAAGCCCATAATGTAGGATTGATCTGTAGGTGCCAATCCCTTCCAAACTTGTTAACTGTACGATGTAAGATTTTCAACAAATTTTTATTGGAGGCCTCAGCCTGCCCATTACCTTGTGGGTAATAGATTGAAGAACAGTGTTGTGTGATTTTGAATTTTTTACACAACTCATCCATAATGTTGTTCTTAAATTGACCTCCATTGTTAGTGATGATGGAGGAAGGTATTCCATAGTGAAAAATGATGTGGTGCAGAATGAATAGCGAGACCTGTTGTCCTGTCGCTTTAATGAGTGGGACCACCTCAACCCACTTGGTAAAATACTTAGTAGTTGTGATAATGAACTTGTGTTCATTAGAAGATGAGGGGTAAATCTGCCCAATGAGATCAAATTCCCATTGTTGAAAGGGCAAGTGTGTTACAAAAGGGATGAGCTCCCTTGCTAGAGCGTGTATAAGATTGCCATGTAGCTAACATTTCTTACAAGTTTTTGTGAACTTGATAGCTTATTTCTCCATGTTTGGCCAATAATACCCTGCTCTAAGAAGTTTTCAGGCCAGAGTCAGACCATTAGAATGAGAACCACAAATTCCTTCATGGACTTCAGATAATGCATGTTTAGACTCTTCTTTTTCTAGACACCTAAGAAAAGTACCGCCTAATCCTCGCCTATACAAATCATTGGCCACAATAACATACTATGAGGCATTGCAGATGAGGTGTCATTTTTCATTTTTGGTTAGTCCATCAGGAATGATCTGATGGCGCAGGTAAGAGTAAACATGGTGATAATGGGAGGATTCCTATTCAATGACTAAATAGACCATTTGGGAGTCAGGGGAGTTGTAGGAAGGGAAATGGATTTCTTCCACCAGGAACTCATAACGAAAGTCATCCTCTTGTTGTGAGGATGCTAATGTAGCCATGGCATCAGCTTCTTTGTTCTGTACCCTTGGGACTTGTTGAAATGTAATGTAAGTGAAATATTTCTTAAAGTCATCAACCATTCATTTATAAGGCATGATTTTTTCATCCTTAGTTTGGTATACATCATTGATTTCATTGATTACTAGTTGAGAGTCACCATGGACATGTAACTCAGAAACATTCCATTCAAGAGCCAGTTCGATGTCATTTACCAGTGCTTCATATTCTGCTATGTTGTTGGTATAAGGAAACATGAGCTTGTACGCCTTTGGAATGGAATAGTTTTGAGGAGTCAGAAAAAAAATCCCTGCACCTGAGCCTTGTTGTGTGAATGATCCATCGAAGAACATTTTCCAGGATCTATGAGTGATGTGCAAAATAGATCCATCTGGGAACTCAACATTGATTGGTTCATTATCATGTAGTGGAGCATCAGCCAGTTGATATATGATTGCTTGCCCTTTGATTGCCTTATGCTCAATATATTTTATGTCAAATTCACTAAGAAGCATAACCCATTTAGCCAATCTTCCAGTGAGGGTAGCTTTACTTAGGAGATACTTCAAAGGGTCAATTTTCGCCACCTACTTGACTTAGTGAGCCAACATGTAGTGATGCAATTTTTGAGATGCGAAGACTACTGCTAGGCATGCTTTCTCAATCATAGAGTAATTCATCTCATAGGACACCAATGATCTACTGATATAGTATATAGCACACTCTTTCTTGTCTTCATCTTCTTGTGCTAGCAATGCCCCCAGTGACATTGAGGTAGCTGAAATATACAAAATCAATGGTTTTCCTTGTTGAGGTGGCATGAGTACTGGTGGATTAGCCAGGTATGTTTTGATTTGAGTGAAAATCTTGTCACATTGTTCACTCCATTGATAAGTAATGCCCTTGTGTAGAGTCTTGGTAAATGGTTGTGCTCTTTCAGCCAACTGTGAGATGAACCTTCTGATAGACTAGATTCTCCCTTGGAGTGTTCTCATTTGACTTATGTTCTTAGGAGGTGACATTTATAGTATCGCTCACACCTTTTCAGGATTGACTTCTATGCCTTTAGCTGAGATAATGTAACCCAACAGCTTGCCAGAGGTAACACCAAATGCACATTTCTTAGGATTCAACTGTAAGTTAAAATTTTCCATTCTATCCATGATTGGGCCTAAATCTTGTAGGTGCAGAGATCATTTCTTTGATTTAGTCAAGGTATCATCCACATAGTCTTCCATGGTTTTGTGCATCATATCGTGGAAGATAGTTGTTACTGCCCTCTGATAGGTAGCTCCTACGTTTTTCAAACTGAAAGGCATGACATTCCAGAAGAACGTTCCCCAGGCACATGTAAAGGCCATCTTTTCTTGATCCTTAGGAGCAATCTTGATTTGGTTGTACCCCAAGAAACTGTCCATGAGAGAATACATTTCATACCCAACAGTCATGTCCACAATCATGTCAATGTTAGGCAAAGGAAAGTCATCCTTTGGACATGCTTTGTTGAGATCCCAAAAATCAGTGCAGACTCTGATAGATTTGTCTAGTTTTGATACTAGTATGATGTTGGATATCCATTCTGCATATTCAATAGCTCGGATGAATCCGGCTTTGTGTAACTTTTCCAGTTCAGCCTTGATAAGTAATGCAACATGAGGGTGCATTTTTCTGAGTTTTTGTTTTACTGGTTTTACTCCAGGTGCTATTGAGAGATGATGCATGATAAGATTTGGATCTAAACCAGGCATATCTGAGTATGTCCAGGAAAATTTTATCTTCTTCTCTTTAAAGAATTCTGTGAATTCCTTGAGCTCTACTGTAGACAAATATTTAGCTACATGAATGATGTGTGGATGATCCTCTATACCAATATTCACTAGTTGAGTTGGCTCTATAAGCGCTGATGATCATTCCTATAAATGTCTAGGCAAGACATCAAGAATCCCATCCTCATGCGCCTCAGAGAGGTTTTCACCTTTGGATGCATCTTTTCTTTTTACTATTTTGGGTTTTGAAACCGCCACAATGTGGTTTTCACCTTTAGACCCTTTTCTTTTTCTCATTTTTATCTTATAACTAAGATACTTGATGTCTGCTTTAGTCATACTCATGCTAGGTTCACTGGTGGAAGAAGTGACAGGTTCAGCGGTGTTAAGATAGCAGGCTAAAGTGTAGTCATTGGAAAATGTAGGCATTTCAGCAGGTTGTCCTTGTAAGGACCAATCAATGAGTTCAGGATGCATCAGCGGCAAAGGTTCATTGGGTTTGAGGGCATTCATGGTATGTTCATCATAGACATCGATAGTTAAGTAGAGTCCTAGACTTGAACCTTGTATAGATGTGTTCAAATTAGAAAGAGCCCTAATGACATCATCGAAGCCTATGTCAGAAATAGGATGTCCCAATTCATCTAATCTAACGTCTAAGCCTTCACCTACTTCATGTGTGGTCTCCATCTTTATGTCTAAAGTGCCCTCTGAAAGACTGTCAAACTCGTATTCATGGCAGTCTATTTCATCATTTGGTTTCATATCCAGGACATGAGTGAAATCTACTCTTTGCCCCCAGTTTGGATGAGTTCTACCTAAAAACTCTGCTATGGTTAGACTCTATTCTTCTGTATCTGAAGCATGTTCAGATCCAATAGTTTCTGACTCATCAGAAGTCATTGATGATTCCTCTAAAATATGCTCTTCAGTAGCGTTGACCTGTGATGTATCTTCAGCAAATAAAAGAGCCAAAATATTTGGAGGGATGGGAAAAGGATACACATCTTCTACATTAGAATCATCTGAATCATCCCAATTTATAGTGTCAGTGCTTTCCACTATTGTCTTTTCTTCTTCCAGAACTGGATGTCCCTTTCCTTTATCTAGGTGATTCTTCGCTCTTTTTTCTTTCTTGGATAAGAACCCTAGACCAGTTGTGTCTTTAGGTCATCTGTAGTCAGCAGAGATAGGTTCTTTAAGACCATTTTGATTAGGTCTAATGGGTCCTTTACCCAAATACCCCATTTTACAAGCCACCTTATACCCCACACCAAATTTTTCTTGGGGTATTACACATTGTTTGTCTTCAGTATCTTTAGGTTATTTATATAACCAAGCCAGAATGGCTCTTTCCTCCTGTTCATCTTCTAATGGTGTGTTTACTTTAACAAAGGTCTCATCATAGATTTCTTGGGATGTTGTTGGTTTCATCTCTTCTGACGGTTTTCCATAAGACCTAGGTGATCCAGGAAGAGATGTGAGTGACAGTACAGGTTCCACTGTGTATCCACCCATACCCGTGTCCTTTATCTTGAGGTTCTTTTCCATTTCTTTCAGTCAATTTGTAGTTGATTCAGCGTCAGATGCATCACTGTTGTGTGGGACAAGGGTATCTGCTACTTGTCTTAGTGCATTACAGGCATAACTAGTGTCTGCAGGAACAGTGAATTCTACACCGTTGAATGGGAATTTGATGCATTGATGGAATGTTGATGGCATTGCCTACATCTCATGGATCTAGGGTCTTCCCAATATAATGTTGTAGGCTAGTGGGAGATCCAGAACTTGGAAGGTAACATCCCTCTCAACAGGACCTATGCGGATTGGTAAAGTTATGAGACCTTTAGAAGATCTTTCTTGTTCATCATACACCTTGATAGTGATTTTCTTTTTAGGATCAATGACGTTCTCTGAAAGGCCTAGTTTCTCGATTAGCATATATGTGCATATGTTCAACCCTACACCTCCATCTATCAAGACTCATATGACATGGTGTTTATGGATCAAGACTTTGACATGCAAGGGGAGATTGTGTGGATGACTTAAAGAGTTTTCATCTTCTTCTGAGAATGATAGGTAATGTGGTGAGGTCAAGTGACCCACCATGGATTGAAACTGATCTAGATCCAAGTCCTTAGGGACATTGGTAGTTGATAGCACTTTATCTAGGACCTCTCTGTGAGATGGAGAGGTTTTGAGCAATTTGAATATTGAAATTTGGGCAGAGGTTCTCTGCAATTGCTCGATGATGCTATAGTCCACAGTATGGGACGAAGTCAGTTGTTTGGACTGTGAGACTTTAGAGGTACCCACAGTAGTTTGTTTGCTAAGAGGTACCCATGATTTGGATACTAATGGTTTATTGGAATTCAATGAAGGGTTTGAAGATCCAGAACCCCCCAAGGTGACTTTTTCTTGCGCTTGAGTCATTGCGTTGGCCGATTGAGACTCTTTCTCTTTTTGCTTGACGATGATGACATTGCAATATTCAAAATGAGATGGCTCAAGCATGTTGATGACATTATAGTCATCATTAGAATAAGTGTGATTTATTTGAGTGCCTTTCTTAGAAGTTTCTCCTTTGTGATGGTCCAGGAAAGGATCTTTGAATGCCTTGTGATTAGCATTCTTGTTATGATTATCAACCGCAATTATTTTGTTATCAATGATATCTTGGATCTCATGTTTGAGCCTCATGAAATTTTATGTTGTGTGTCCTTTTTTTCTATGAAATTGATAGAAATCATTGTCTCTCCACCATTTAGGTTTGATTTCTGGATCATATGGTTTGGAGTTATCTGGCAATGTGAGCAGCTTGTTTGCCAGTAGAGTTTTAAGTGCAGATTCATAGGACTCACCTAAGGAGTCAAAGTCTCATTTACATTTAATCCATGGTTTTTCTTTCAACAAACCACTGGTCCCTTTAGAATATGATGATTTAATGGAATTTTCAGTAGTTTTTAGGGATTTAGAGCCACTTGTCAGATTGAAGACTGCTGGTTTTGACTAGGGAGTAGAGTAATCAACTACTCAGTCATTTACCACATGCTTGTTTTTGTTCCAATATTTAGATTTGTATTTGGAACTAGAACCAAAAAAAATTTCTTTGTAGAGGGTAATGTCACCCTTTTTAACAAGCACATCTTCTATTTTCATCGCATCTTCCACCATTTTCTTGAAAGAGGGTGGACATTGCATCTGAAGAGGGTAGTTTAGTTCTGGAATCAGAACACTAGTGAAAATATCCATCTTTTTAGATTCAGGCACGGTGCATGGATATCTAGAAAACATCTTTCTCCATCGTTGAAGAAAGGTCAGAAAGGGTTCTCCCATGTTTTGTTTTGTGTTACATAAATCAATCATTGTCACAGGATGTTGGATATTGTAAGAGTACTGATGTAAGAATAGATTTATCAGCTCATCAAAAGTTTTTATACCAGTGGATAACTTTGAGAACCACTCCATAGCTTGGCCACTCAAACTCTCAGGAAAGAAACACATATGTCTCATCATGCATGAATTCTGTACAAAGAGCATAGAATTCTTAGATGTGATCTTGTGGATCAGAGTGACTGTTGTACTTATCAAACCATGGAATTTCAACCCCGCATGGAAACAGAGGCAAATAAAAATCTATGTTAAAAGGAAAAGGACAGATTGTGTTTAAAGAAAACCTTGTGTTGGGTGTTTCTTTTTCCTTTTGGAGTTTTTGTAATTCCATTTGCATAGCTTGCATTTGTTTAGTTATGAGCATCATGGGGGTTTCTTCTTCCCTAGCAATGATATCCTCAGCTTTGAAGTGAGGTGGAAGTTGAGCGTCTTGCTCTGCTAGATCTAGGAAATATTGTTCCTTATCTCAGTTTATGATTATTTTCATGAGTTTCACAAACCTCTTATCCTGGAGACATTCATCAATCTCTTCCTCACCAGGGTCTGATGGACTTGAGGAATCTTGACTATTGCAAGGGTTGGTACCATTAGAGAGATCTCTCCATCGAGACCTACCTCTAACTTGTCTTTCTTCTGACATCTTTGGACTAGGTAACTTGTCCTCAGGGGATTGTGATATAGGAGGAATTTGAGAATCTACCTCAAAGAGAGGGTTCTCTCTAAACAAGGAGTTGTCTTCGAATGGGAATCCCTGTTTGTCTTCCTCATGAAATTCTCTAAAATGACTTCTAGTTCACACAGGCATAAGATAAGTTGATTCGTCTGACTGACACCGTGGTGAAATCTAAAGTGTTGTCTAAGTCTAAGACCAAAGAGACCAATAGATAAACATCCAACTGAGGATGGAGATAGCAAAGACTCTTATCTTGAGTCAAGGTTAATGAACCTTCTCTCACAACCTAGAATAAGGACAGTACAGACAAAGATGATAAGTTTGAACAAAGGACTCGGTCAATTGGACAAGCGTAACGACATCAGATTTCAAGATAGTGATAGGTTGGACTAACAATAGATTGTAGTTGCAATGTGAACTAACAGAAGCATTATGACAACGCAAATTTTAGAATAGACTGAACGTAGTAGCATAGACTGATGGAAGACAAAGTTTCGACAAGTTTTGAAACCAATTTGACAGAATTTTGACATATTTTCGACAGCATAGTTGAAGTTTCAAATGAGACAAGATAGACAAATATCCAAAGTGTATAGTTTCTAGGATTGTTTGATTGTTCTTGTTGTTTCAATGAACACTCACGCAAGACACATCATATAGATTGTTTGTTGTAAAATAAAATAACAGACACACCACAATCCTAGGATAGTCAGGGCAATATCTGTTGAGTTCCCACTTGAACCGAAGTTCAGCCATGTCTACTCATAGCAGACAACTTAGAAGGTTGGAGGCATGGGCTCCTCCTTACCTGTGCACTCACTTCTCAAGCACACCAAGCTTCAAATCCCAAGGGTAATCACTTCCCAAGGGACCGTTGTCTCTACTAAGAGCTGTGAAAGTGTGGGATGTCTTAGTCAGTCTCTAACCTTCTGCGCCAACAGATAGAGGGATTTTGGATACTAGAACATAGTTTGTAGTAAGGACATCCATTTAGGTGGTTATACTAGTGGCAGCTTAGCTTCATTATGGAGGCCTCGCAGCCTACAAAAGTTACATTCTATAGGTTTTAATGCACCAAAAGGGTACTGAGGGAGACCTTCTTCCCAATATAACACATTCAACAACTGTTCATTGTGACATTACTCACAATGACATTTTTTATATACCAGTTTGGAAGGGCTTGGCTTTAGCCTATTACTAGTTGGGAAATCCACTCTCACCGGCTCTGTTAAAGCACTCAGGAGGTAGCCATGCTAAAGGATTTGTATGGATTTCTCTTTCACCCAAGATCTTTGAAGGCGAGGGGAGAGGATATGTCCATGCAATTCCTAGGAGTTACAAAACTAAAAGACACTTCAACCAGAATGAGAAAATGACAATAATGTTTCTGGATTTCTGATCATCCCAAAACGGCAAGAGCATAGTTTCCTGACATCATTGTCATTGCAAAAACAACAAAAAAAATGTTCATTTTAATAAGTCCTGCATGTGGGTTCCTATTTTAAGAAATCAAAAACAAGATACAAGCACATTGTTTTGCGCTCTATCAATCAAAGGCAACCTACAAAACCAATTCATGAGTAGTTTGAGTTTAAGTCTTCTTGAGTAACATTCTGCAAACCACTGTTAGGCTATATGAAAAAGATAAGATCACAAACAACCATGCCAAAGATTAGTCCACATTATCAAAATCGTCAAATCAGAAAACAGAGTGCATATTCAGATAGTAGACAGAAAATCATGTAGTTTCAAAAAAAAATTCACTGAAAAAAGGTGATTATAGCAGATAGTGAAGTCTTGTGGGTAACAATCCCCACCACAGTTTTTACTTCCTAACAGGAGTTTTCTGCGATATCATATCTTGTGTTATGTGCTATCTATTTTTCATGAATGTATCTTGTATGGTTACATATTAAAGAACTTATGTTATGATTGCATATGCATAAAGAAAGATGAATAGTTAGATAAGAGAATTTACAAACTGATGACTAAGGGTTAATGGGCTAACCAAAGAAAAATTTTAGAGGTACTGATTCACCCCTCCCCTCTTAGCACTACATTCACAATATAATTCCAACACATTCATCATTCAGCCCAAGCATAGGAGAAAGAGATGAGGTAATCAATAATTCAACTATCAATAAATTACAGCCCAATATTTATTTATTTTGATATTATTTTGAGATAAGATATATGGCTTAGCATTTGAATTATTCTTGTCCAGAGACTTAGTGACCCAAGTGTTGCTATGAAGAAGCTCAATTTTGATGATCCACCATAGTCATAGATATATCGAGACATTGTATAGATCTAGTTGTGGCTATTGAATGACCAATTTTGTATGTGTGTGTGTGTGTGTGTGTGTGACATTTGTACATTGTATATGTCGACCTGGACATAGTTGCTGTCTCTTTTTTGTAACTCTATTATGGATTTGGCATGTATGCCATGTATTGATATGTACACTATTATTGTTCATTTTTTATATATGAAACTTCAAATTTGATTCTTGAATTTGTTGGTTGGATGTTTATACCTTAAGTGTATTCTTGTTTCACATGACTTGCGTATATGCATGTGTGTTTCTATAAATTAATGTACTTGTGTGTGTACTTCATGTATATGATTCATAACCTAAATTCATGTGTACGACCTACATGAATGACTTAAGTGGATTCATGTCTATGCTTCATAATGTATGTACTACATGTTTTGTCCAGGACATAAGCAATTTTATGATTTAAGTGAATTAATGCTTGATGTGCTACATTGTATTTAGGTGTATCTCTCATGCTCTATATCTATCCACTCCATGACTTAAGTGAATTTATGTTTTTTGTGACTGAAATACAGAGTATGAGAGTTTAGTTTTTGTTCTTGGATAGTGGGTGTAAGGATGTTTTATGCAATTTTGAGCCCCTTGAGTAACTTTAAACATATAATGTTCCTTGGGTACACCTAGGAAGTTAAAGGGGTCTTCGGTGCAGGGCGCCCAAGAAACACCAGGCATGGATAGGAGTCTCCATGGGTTCATCTTCACATATTTGTAATCATGGTTAGATCCTAGAGATCAACCATTCATTTTGATTAGACTGGTCTCATTGTAAATTCAATACATCTAAGGTGTCTTTATAAACCTAAGGTTGATTAGATTCATGACCTATGATAGGATAAGTAGGTTTGATTTTTTTTGTTCTAATAAAGGTCTTACTATAGGATCTAAGGGTCTTCTAATTCCTTTCAATAGGTCTAGAGGTCCTAATAGAAACATTTTGTAACATTGTCAAAAGTTGCACAAATGTTGTCGAGCAACTTTTTCATTATTGTTGTTTTAAACCGTTTGTCATGGGATCAAACCATCAGCTCCATTTGGCTGGGTAAACACTAGGGGAGATCTTTTTTCTCTTGTGAAGCATCAAGAACATTCTAGTGCAAGTCAAACCCAAGTGTTTCAAAGGTGCACTAAGCCAAATTGGGCAGTATTTTTTGAGAGCCATACCTCTGACCTCATGAGAGATATCAGAGATCCATGAAGTACACCAGGACCATCTTGGGATGGCCTACAAGCATGTAGCTCAATTATGGGAGATTCCGCTCGAATTCTATTTGGCGACCCAATCTTGGTTGGTGCAAAAAGTTGCATTGTTGCTCATTTGAAAGTTGTTCAATGATGCATCTTTCAAACAGTTCATCGTGGGACCAAACTGTCAGCAACATTAGATCTAGTTGGTCATAAAAATGGTAGGGGATAACTTTTTCCGCTTGCGAAGTATCAAGAACATTCCGGAGCAAGTCAGACCGAAGTGTTCCCGAGGTGCACTACGCCAAATTGGGAAACAATTTTTTGAGAGCCAAATATCAGACCTCATGAGAGATATCAGAGATCTGTGAAGTGCATAAGTACCATCTTGGGAAATCCTACAAGCACATAGCTTAGTTGTGGAAGATTCCACTTGGATTCCATTTGGCGACCCGATCTCGATTGGTGCAAAAGGTTGCATTGTTGCTTAGTTGAAAGTTGCTCAATGGTGCATCTTTCAAATCGATCATTGTGGGACCAAAACATTAACTCCACCATCTCTATTTGTCTGGGTAAACACTAGGGGAGACCTTTTTTCACTTGTGAAGCATCAAGAATGTTCCGGTGCAAGTCAGACCAAAGTGTTCCCAAGGTGCACTAAGCCAAATTGGGCAGCGAGTTTTGGAGAGCCATATCTCAGACCTTGTGAGAGATATCAAAGATCTATGAAGTGCACAACAACCATCTTGGGAATTCCTACAAGCATGTAGCTCATTTCTGAGAGATTCCACTTGGATTCCATTTGGCAACCCGATCTCGGTTGGTGCAAAAAGTTGCATTGTTTCTCAGTTGAAAGTTGCTCAATGGTGCATCTTTCAAACCATTCATCGTGGGACCAAATCGTCAGCTCTATTTGGCTAGGTTAATGCTAGGGGAGACCTTTTTTCTTGTGAACCATCAAGAATATTTTGGTGCAAGTCAGACCAAAGTGTTCCCAAGGTGCACTAAGCCAAATTGGGCAACAATTTTTGGAGAGCCATATCTCGGACCTCGTGAGAGATATCAAAGATCTGTGAAGTGCACAAGGACCATCTTTAGAAGGCCTAAAAGCATGTGGCTCAGTTATGGGAGATTCTAGTTGGATTCCATTTGGAAACCCGATCTTGATTGGTGCAAAAAGTTGTATTGTTGCTTAGTTGAAAGTTTCTCAATGGTGCATATTTCAAACTGTTCATCGTGGGACCAAACCGTCAGCTCCATCAGCTCTAGTTGGCTGGGTGGAGACCTTTTTTTCTTGCAAAGCATCAAGAATGTTTCGGTGTGAGTCAGAGCAAAGTGTTCCTAAGGTGCACTAAGCCAAATTGGGCAGCAAAAGAAGTAAAACAATTCAAACATCCACAAAGCATAACATATAACACAATGATTTTAATTGTAGATTGTGCCTATTACTTTGGTTTGACAAAATATAAATTCAAGGTAGTTGCTTTGGAAAATATCAGGTCTATTACACATGACAACACATGACAAAGATATAAGATAGAAAACAACATACATACAACACATGAAAAAGATGTAGTATGAAAAAATACATACATACAACACATGGAAGAGATATAATATGAAAATGAACATACATGCATAAATACAATGCATGACAATGATACATACATAAATAGATAGATAAATACATAATATGAAAATGAACATACATACATAAATACTAGACATGAACCATTATTATAATTTAGAGAAACATGAGATTTCCACTACATGAGGCATTTTTATAATTGTAATGAATCGTAATTCACTCATATCATTTTAGTTAAATGGTACACAGTAAACTATACAAAATGTGTCCCCTCGATATACACAAATCAACCCATGGCCACTTTTATAGACAATTTTATCTTCTTTCAATATACAAAATGTGGTCTCCAAATATGCATGTAGACCACTTCATAGTTAGTTATATTTACAAAAAAGCGAAGTTAGATTGTTTCACAAAATTTTTATACAGGGTATATGCACCAAGATGGAGGACCAAAAAGGTGCCAAATACCTTTTTGGTCCCCCATACGCACATGGGTCATGTGCCCTATAGGGCGCACACCCTATGGCTTAGGAAATCCAAGCCATAGGGCATGCGCCCTATAGCCCGCACGCCCTATGGATTGGGCATTTTAAACCATAGGGCGCACACCCTATTTGGTTTTCTATAAACTTAGGGCAGCCACTTTTGTGGCTCATTTTGTTTGCCAAAACCAGTGGCTAGCAAAAAAAAGAGATAGCAACACGTACGCGATTCATTGTGGGTTTTTCTCCATCAAACTAAAGCAAAAAATGGCTCCACGATGTCATCAAGGTCAAACCGGAAGAAGAGGTAAGTGATTATAAAACAATGTATCTTATTTGTATTGCAATTTAGGTTTAATTTTTAGTTTTCAATCAAATTTGATTGTTTAAGTTTCTTATCTTAAATTTTAAGTTTAATTAGACTTTTAATATTGATTTTCTTTTAATTTTCAGGAAGGAATGATCTCCCCATAGAAAATCCTCAACCAACCCTCCATCTTCTCCTCATGAAAAAATGGATTTTGGAAATAACCAAGAAAATGAACATGGATGTTAAAGTATACATTTGATTATTCTATAATTACATGGATGTTTATCTCATAACTTATTGTGCATGTACATTAGTTCACTACTGGACCATCGACATTGACATTAGATAGCAAAGGGCCTCATTCACATTTCATTGAGGTATGTTTATTTTCATGTTAATTTGATTTACTTGATTATATTTTATTAATAAATGAATGAGTAATTAAACTAGTAGACAATTTATGATCAAAATCTAGAGTCAAAGTTGTCATGGAAATGATCACATTCCTTCACATGGCTTTGTGATGAAATCATTTAGTCCATAGGTATATATGTAATAATGCATTATAATTAACAAGTCAGTGGTTTGTTCTTATATTAAAGGTTGTCTTATAAATTACCATACATGTGCACTAGTTTAATGTTGGAGCTACGACATCGACACCGCACACTGAAGGATGCGGTGGTAACTTCAAAGAGGTATCATTTATTAATTAGTGGGGTTGTAAAATATTATAGGTATTCTTGATAACTACATAATACTCTTGTTGTTTCATTTTTAGTTATTGACATCAGATACTCCTCCTTTTGTTCGTGATAGTTTGAATCATGGTATAGCTGCAGCTATAGCTAGTTTTGATGCATTGACCGAGGTAAGAAAGAGATTACTTAATTAGAATTGTTATTTTAATAGTTTGTATTTAAATTCTTAATGATATTCATGTATGTATTTTAAATATTATTTTGATCATTGTTGTAGGATTCATTACTCCAGATTGTCAATGTGCCCCTTCGGTGGATGTACATAGTGACTATTTGGTAGTGGTAAGAAAATATTCAATTTTATGTAATCCTATAATTAAATTCCTATGTATATTAGTTATTGATGTTTACACTTGTTATTTTATTACCTTAAGATGTAGAAGAGTCTAGACAGGAGGACTAGTGAGCGCACTCGAAAGAGTATCGAATCTCCATCGACGCGACAATCGAAGACAACCCGAGATTTGTTTTCTTCCAAAAAATGAATAGATTAGGGATAATCATTGTACGCCAATATGGCCATACTGGACATATTTTTTGTATATTGTATAAGTGACATGTTCTATATCCATTTGGCTTTTACGACACCAATTTAACTTTATTGGACATATTTGATATATGACATTATTGGACATATATATTTGTATTCATGCTCTATGAAAATATCATGTGTATTGATGTAGACTACTTTATGTTTATGTGGATGTCTTATGCTTTGTAAATTTCTTATGTCTTATATTTATGCTTGCACGTGTATCTATGCATATTGTTACTGAATGATTCATACTTAATGAGAATATGCATGTTTCATTTCATAAACTTAGACTCATAATTTTCATTCCAACACCTTAATGAAATGATAATAGTTCATATAAGATCAAAAATATCAAACCTACCCAATTTTAGTCCTATTGGAGAATTTTTGACCACCTAGACCTATTTAGGGCACTACAAGAATGTTAAGGGATGCACCAGTACATTATGGTCCCGAATGTTTGAATGAGTTGTGAAGCATAAAAAGGTTATTCCTGGCATTTACATGTCAAATGGAAGATGTTAGTGGAGATGGTTTGATATTAGGATGAGGGGTTTTCAAG
Organism: Thuja plicata; assembly: GCA_018584345.1. Classification (NCBI taxonomy): domain Eukaryota; kingdom Viridiplantae; phylum Streptophyta; class Pinopsida; order Cupressales; family Cupressaceae; genus Thuja; species Thuja plicata. The sequence goes on from MU222911.1 coordinate 67,823, forward strand.
ATATGCAATGTTTCAGCTTTCAATTGCGCAACATTGCAAGTTTTTGCATTAAGCGAGATTGAGTCAAAAAATAAAAAATGAAAGTGAATCTCCAAAATCTGAGATAGGTTATTGTAGGCCTTCATGACATGGTCATGTAGCACTTGACAGCTCATGAATACCCCTCAGGAGCTCTGAGAAATGAACTCTTGAATATCTGTGATTTTGTTGCTTGGTGCACCTTGAGGGACACTTGGCTCCATAGCATTCAGAAATGTTTGAGCCTCTTCACCTCCATGATAGGGTATTTCCTAGCATTCAGTCGACATTCCAGAGTTGTTGGTGGAGACATTTTGATGCCACAATGAGCGAGTTTCAAGATATGCAATGTTTCAGCTTTCAACTACGCAACACTGCAAGTTTTTGCATCAATCGAGATTAGGTCAGAAAGTGAAAATGAAAGTGAATCTCTAGAATCTGAGATAGGTTATCATAGGCCTCTGTTACATGGTCTTGTTGAACCTAACAGCTCATTGATACCCCTGGAGAGCTCTGAGAAATAGACTTCTGAATATTGGTAATTTTGTTACCTAGTGCACCTTGAGGGACACTTGGCTCCATAGCGGTCAACAACGTTAAAGCCTCTTCACTTCCATGACAGGGTCATTCCTAGCATTCACCCAAAAATCCAAAGCTATTGGCGGAGACAGTTTGATGCCACAATGAGCGGTTTCCAAGATATGTAATGTTTTAGCTTTCCACTGTGCAACATTGTGAATTTTTACATCAACCGAGATTGGGTTGGAAAATGAAAATGAAATCAAATATCAAAAATATGAGATAGGTTATTGTAGGCCTCTGTGACACGGTCTTATAGCACCTAAGGTCTTTTCGATAACCCTTAGGAACTCTGAGAAATGGACTCTTGAATATCAGCAATTTTGTTGCCTGGTGCACCTTGAGGGACACTTGGCTCCATAGTAGTCATAAATGTTTGAGCCTCTTCACCTCTATGAAAGGGTCATTCCTAGAATTCACCCATCATTCTAGATCTATTGGTGGAGATGTTTCAATCCCACGATGAGCTATTTTCAAGATATGCAATGTGTCATCTTTCAACTGCGCAACATTGTAAGTTTTTGCATCAGCCGAGATTGGGTCGAAAAATAAAAAAGGAAGTGAATCTCCAAAATCTGAGATAGTTTATAGAAGGTCTCTATGATACGATCCTATAGAACTTGATGTCTTTTCAATACCCCTCGGGAGCTCCAAGAAATGGACTCCTGAATATCGATAATTTTGTTGCCTAGTGCACCTTGAGGGACACTTGGCTCTATAGTGGTCGCCAACATTCGAGCCTCTTCACCTCCATGACACATTCATTCCTAGAATTCACCCAAGATTCTGAAGCTATTGGCAGAGATGATTCGATGCCACGACAAATAGTTTTCAAGATATGCAATGTTTCAGCTTTAAAATGCGCAATGTTGCAATTTTTTTGCATCAACCGAGATTGGGTCAGAAAATGAAAATAAAAGCTAATCTCCAAAATATGAGATAGATTATTGCAAACCTCCATGACATGGTCCTATAACACCTGACATATTTTTGATACCCCTCAAGAGTTCTGAGAAATAAACTCCTGAATATTGACAATTTTTTTGCCTGGTGCACCTTAAGGGACACTTGGCTCCGTAGCAGTCGAAAATGATCGAACCTCTTCACTGCCATAAAAGAGTTGTTCCTAGAATTCACCTGGAATTCTGGAGCTTTTGGCAAAGACAGTTTGATGACGCGATGAGCGGTTTTCAAGATATATAATGTTTTAGCTTTCAACAGCGCAACATTGCAAGTTTTTGCATCAACTGAGATTGGGTTGGAAAATCAAAATGAAAGAGAATCTCCAAAATCAGAGATAGGTTATCATAGGCCTTCATGACACAGTCCTGTAGCACCTAATGTCTTGTAAATACTCCTTAAGAGCTCTAAGAAATAGACTACTGAATATCAAAAATTTTGTTGCTTGGTGCACCTTGAGGGACACTTGGCTCCATAGCGGTTGGAAACGTTCAAGCCTCTTCACCTTCATGATAGGGTTGTTCCTAGTATTCACCTAGCATTCTGGAGCTGTTGGTGGAGATGGTTTGATACCATGACAATTTTTTTTCAAGATATGCAATGTGTGATCTTTCAACTGCGTAACATTACAAGTTTTCACATCAACCGAGATTGGGTTGGCAAATGAAAATGGAAGTGAATCTCCAAAATCTAAGATAGGTTATTGCAGGCCTCTGTGACACAGGTCCTCTAGAACTTAATAGCTTGTTGATACCCCTCGGGAGCTCCGAGAAATAGACTCCTGAATATCAATAATTTTATTGCCTGGTGCACCTTGAGTGACACTTGGCTCCATAGCGGTTGAAAATGTTCAAGCCTCTTCACCTCCATGATAGGGTCATTCCTAGTAGTCACCCAATATTTTGGAGTTGTTGGCAGAGACAATTTGATGCCATGACAAGCGATTTTCAAGATATGCAATGTTTCAGCTTTTAACTGTGTAATATTGCAAGTTTTTGCATCAACCAAGACTGCGTCGGCAAATAAAAATGAAAGAAAATATCCTAAATCTGATATAGGTTATCACAAGCCTCCATGACATGGTCATGTAGCACCTGAAGGCTCATCAATGGAGCTCTGAGAAACGAACTCCTAAATATCGATAATTTTGTTGCCTAGTGCACCTTGAGGGACACTTGGCTCCATAGCGTTTGGCAATGTTTGAGCCTCTTTGCCTCCCTGACAAGGTCATTACTAGCATTCACCCAACATTATGGAGCTATTGGTAGAGATGGTTTGATGCCATGATGAGCAGTTTTCAAGATATGTAATGTGTCAGCTTTCAACTGTGCAACATTGCAAGTTTTTGCATCAACCAAGATTGGGTCAGCAAACAAAAATGGAAGTGAATCTCCTAAATCTGAGATAGGTTATCGCAGGCCTCTAGGACATGGTCCTGTAGCACTTAATGGCTTATTGATAGCCCTCAAAATCTCTGAAAACTAGACTCTTGAAGATCGGTAATTTTGTTGCCTGTTGCACCTTGAGGGACACTTGGTTCCATACACTAGTACATTTGAGACCTCTTTTCAATGGTTGTGTTGCAATTAAAACACTACTCCATCGGGAAAGAGACACAGACCAGTGTTGTATTTTTGGTGTCAGAATCACCAATGGTAGTTATGTCTTTCATTATTATGATGGTCATGACCGTCGCAATATGCACCAGCTATGAGGGTTTGTATATCGTCGTTACACATTATGAGTGTTGCCATTATGATGGGTATGCGACAAACATGTTGTAAATGTGAGGTCCAGGCCTAGCTATCAGATTATTCCAACATCTGAACATCACGTGTAGTGTTTTGGCATTGGTCATCCTCTGAATACCATCGCAATTACGACGGTATGCTATGTTTAAAAAAAAAATGTGGTATACATGGAGTGAGACCTTAAAATATTGAGCTTCTCTATTTTTTGAGAATAGTTTAACATTCTCTACTTGACAGGGCCAACCACGTGAAGGTGGAAGCTCATCTGGCCTCTCCTAGGAGCCTCTTATGACCCTTTACGACACTTTAAGATCCCTAAGATGTAATCTTAGGAATCGTAAAGGGTTATAAGGGATCCTAGGACACAACAGCTGAGAAACATAAATGTAGGCATCATGGTCACAATTGTTTAACGATAGAACATAATTGAGTGGTATACCTAGATGATGCAATGCAACCACTACTCTAGTTCTAAGTTGGCACTGCAGGATCCAAAAAACATAGATAAGGAATAAATTTAGAGAGCGGGGGAGGAGGGCCATAATGACCAAAATAATATAGGGACCCTGTATTATTTTTTTCATTACGACCCTCCTCTACTCTCTAAATTTATTCCTTATCTATGGTTTTTGCATACTGCAGTGCCAATTTAGAACTGGAGGAGTAGTGGTTGTGTTGCATCGTCTGGGTATACCACTCAATTATGTTGTGTCTCCAAACAATTATGACCATGATATCTACATTTATGTTTCTTAGCTATTGTGATATCTACATTTATGTTTCTCAACTGTTGTGAGATTAAAAGTCTTATAAGGAACATGTCGTGTCTATGTGGAACTACATAGTATCGTCACCAAAGGGGGTTTCAGATCAAAAAACTCCCTTTCCCTTAATAATTATGAATCCATCAATGGTATACTAATTGTTTAGGATTGTAAGTTTCCATTGATGGCTTCAAATTACCAAGCAAAAGGTGTACAAAAGACTTAGCAGCCTCTGGAGCCTTTTTCTTGAATGCATTATATCCTTAACGTACTTAATGGAAACATTTTGCATCAGGATTACAAGGAAATGTGAAACAAGATTCATATAGAGAAAGGTGTTTCTCTTGGAAAATGGTTGATGGTGATCGATGAAGAAGATTTTAAAATGATGATTGATCCAATACAGATCGGTGCAACATTTCCAAATCTTCTTTGAACTGATTATTGTCAAATAGTTTGTAGATGGTAATAAGCAGTGCTCAGAACAGATGATATATTTATATACCACATGTTGAAGATCATAACATATGAGAAAACAAACAAATTTTTTGTACTCACAAGTGTAATATATTTATCTTCTCACTGAGGAGATCAGCTGGAATTTTTTTCTGAAAGTTTGTTTAGGTTGAAGTAAAAAGGGAAAATCTCTTATAAAAGTATTGGTATAATTTGGATAGAAAGGATCACCGAACTTCATAAAAAATGAACGGAAATAGTGCAACTTAAAAGTAGAAGACATACAGACCTATCTAGTGATCATATTGTGCTAAAGGTGGTGCCTGATGCTACTACAATGAATACAGACAATAAATTTTGCATCACTGCCTGATGTCATTGAAGTGTTGACTCGGGGTTGAATCTAGTATGCTCTTGTATGATCCAGAACCTGCAAAGAAGGAAAATATGGGGTTAGATCCAAAAGATCTAAGCAATGCATGGCACCCTATTACTGATCCTCATCTACAATTTTGCATGTGCATAGTCAAGTCATACACTTCTAAAAGGAACAAGGATAAAATTTACAAAAACCCATCCAAGAGTTAGACACCATAAATCATAAATAAGGTTAACTTTTTTTTAAATGTTATACCTTTTTCAATTTATTTTTAATAAGGTTAATTTTTTATTTTGTTTAATTTTATATAGAAAATCATAACGAAGTCATAAACAAAAAAATTTCATGATTTTATCAAATTGTCCAACGTATCTACATGAAATTTTAAAAAAGTTTCAGTATCTACAATATCCCTCTATTAATCACATTTATGCATATGGTCCCAACAAAGTAGTGCACAAAATACACAAAGAAGGCATCACAGAAACATGATTTCTGCTTTCTCCATTGAAGCAATCTTGGCGGCACTAGATGCCTCTCAATCCTTGCACAAAATGCACTCATTTCCTACATCAGGTATAGATGTAGACACAATGCCTTGAAGGTAATAGCAACGATGCCCTAGCTCTCAAAGCTCACGGGTCGTCAAGCATTCCAAATGCAAACATGTAAACAATGTCAGTATTAAACAGTGAGCTCATAAACAATGCATGATGCCCTAGCTTGCAGCTCATGATCCATCAAGACATTTCCTCATGAAATGATCATAAAGGGGGAGTACCACATAGTAAATATCAACAACAAAACAACTAAAGAGAGATCAAACACTGCATGCTATCAAAATAGAATGGTAGTGGCGATTCAATGCATCTACAACTTCAACAACATGGTAACATTGATCCAATAACAGAAAATACATTACAAATGTCAAGCTCATAGTTTCAATGAAATAAACAGTGTATATATAAAACAATATATGGTGCAAAATAGTAGCAAGCATGCAATGACATCAATAACTTCACATATATATA
>MU222911.1:74049-90897 GCA_018584345.1 Thuja plicata
GTATTTCATTTAAATACATTTGTCTCATGAAATTCCATTTTTAATAAATTTACATTTATTAAATCCTCCATTTTCCTAATTCTTCTAAGCATGATTTATTCAAATTCAATTTGGATTATAATCTAAATCCTAGCTAGGAACCTATTAATCCTACCTTAAAGCCTACCCTATTCCTACCCTACTCCCATCACCTCATTTCCTAAGTATACTTCCCCACCTAACTATCTTTTTAACCATTCTTAATGGGTGATTCCTAACCTTTTTAAGGCTAATGGAATGCTCACCCACATGGGGAAATTCTCTCCAAAATAGGCACCTGTTCCTCTTTAATTCCCTCTTACAACTTTGTCTCCTCTTTTGAAATATTGAGCTACTCAATATTAATGCCAATTTTGACTCAAAATTGGCCATCTTTTCAAGTCTATGTGTCTCCCATGTGGCTCTTATGTGGATGTTACATAGGTTCCACTTCATCCAAGCCTCTTCCTCTCTCCAAAAACTCTATAAATAGAGGCCTTCTCCTCTCATAGTTTCATCTTTCAATTTGCATTATTATCATGCTAGAATTGTTTTAGAATTTCATAGCTAGTTTCATGCTTATATTTTTCTTGTTTAATTCACATAGAAATCACATGCTAGGCTTGAATTTGGTAAATGAATCATAGTTTCTTGCATATGCATATCATTTTCATAGTCTAGAATATCATCCTTTTGAAGGATTTGAGACTAGTTCCTTATACTAGTTCTTGAATTCCTTCATTATTTACAATCTTGCATTGGGATCCATTGCATTTTGTGTGATTGAGAGAGCACACCAACATCCTATCAAAATAAGAAAATCAAACAAGTTAAATAGGGTGCTTACTTGTTTTAGCTTAATCTAATGTTATTTGGTGTTCTTTGTTGCTTTCTTGGTCTTCCATATGATTTTTAATTGTTTATATGTGCTAACCCGCTAACATTTTATGTTTGAGCTTGCTCCCAATAGATTGAATAATTCCACATACTACATTCTGGCACGCCCAGTGGGAGCCACGTCCCTAAACACCTTCTAATTTCTTGTCTATTTCTTTCAAATTTCACCCAGAACGCGGATTAGCGTCTGTGTTTCATGCAGAGGCCTCTGCACAAATGTCAATTCTCACTGAACAGTCATTCCGCGTCTGTGCTGAACTAGTGTCTCTGACCTAAACTATCATTTACACCTGGCATTGTTAATTTCAGATTTTCCAAACTCTACATTTCATTTTTTGAGATTCACTATGTTTTTCACGGCTTTTAATGTTTTAGCATTCTATTTTTTATCAGAGATCCATTTTCACAAGGTGTCGTAATGCTAAAAATTCATTAAAAGGGAACAAATCTTGCATGTTTCTTAAAAACACACTAACTTTTTAATATTTGGAAAATCTAAAATGGCTAAATTTGATCTGATTAAAGACTAGAAAGAAGAAAAGTGACTTTATTTGCTGTCTTTTTGTGTTTGCAGGTACATCAGCATCTATGTAAATATTAGTTCATGAACCAGCGTCTTCAATTCACAAATTGGTGTCTGCGCTTAACCGATGTCTACGCTCTGTAAACCGGCGTCTCTGACTGGTATAACATCTTTTTGGTTTTTCTATGTTTTTAGCCTATTTTCTGCTTACTGTTATTTTTAGAAAAAACCAGAATCAGCGTCTGCGCCCTGAACCGGCGTCTGTGCTCTGTTTAAGTTGGATTTATCAAGTATTAACAATTTTTAAGTGGTTCTTGTGCTAATAATGCTTGTCTAAGATCAATATTCATAGAACTACTAACTAATTGTTTTGCAGCACCACTTGTCAAAGACACAAACTCAAAAATACTCACATTTGTCTTACAGGTTGCCTCGTATCTACATCGACCAAATGATCATGTTTTCATTAATCTTTTTTTAGGAACCTAGACTAATTAGTTAGATTTTTTTGTCTAATCCCGAGTGAGTGTTAGGGGATTATGCTCTCTTCCCTTTTGGGAAGATCAAAAACCTAGACACACATACTTAGTGTTGAACAATTGAATCTTTTGGAAAAAACAAAGTGTGTCTTGCATGCTTATGGAGAAAATGATACTAGATAGGAGAGTATGCTCTTTTCCCCTTGTGGGAAAATCATAAATCTAGACTCTTGTTTGTCGCCAATCCAGGTTACTATGAATCCTTTAGATGGGCCTGCCGGTTGAGGAAAAAATCTCCCGGGAATGACCCATGTGAGAATGAGGTGTAAGCCACACCACTCTAACTCACGTTAATCAAATTTACTCCTTGGGGTTAAAGCCTTAGGATTCAGTTGGCATTTGAGCTTATACTCAGCTCTCATCTAACTTAAGTACGGCCTCGCGGTCTCAATCATGTTTACTTGACCACTTTTGTCAAGACGCTCTATGGGGCTATATGCCTAAATTGTACTTGCACAGACATAGAGGATACAATCGAATGGAGAACCATACTAAACACTCTAGGCTTAGAAGCTACTCAAAACACCCCCAAAAGGTGATAATGCTTGTGCAAGGAAGATAGTAACTTCCCCAAGATCACTCGTACATTTGTGCCACCCTAAGCGTTTGGTACCGGATAATACGACATCATGGATGGAGCCATTACGTGCTTGGTAATGACCATATTCTAATTAGCTCTTTTTTGTGTTCCTAAGCTTACGAGCAAGTATTTTCATGCTATGTCAATTTCTTAGGTAGATTTTGTGCTTGAAGTGCTTGAAGAACATTGGCAAATCCAAAACACAGACAGAATATCCAACATTCAAATTTGTCACATGCTTGTATCCTTCAAGATTGCTTTGTCCCTTGTCAGATTGTTTTTAGACACATGCTTGTTATTTTTTAGTTTTATTATGTTGAAATTGGTTCTTGCCATGGAAAAAATCTATTGAAAAATCAGAACAAGATCAAGCTTTTGCCAGATTATCAAGACAACATCCTTTTGCAAAAATTTGGTCTTTTATGAGATATGTCCTAAAAAATTCAAACTATTCATCCAAGATCAGATCTACTTATAGGACATGACCAATTCCAAGAAGCATAAGAAGGTAAAAACTCCGTTACCACCCATGCAAAGAGAACAAAAAAACACAACCCAAGAGGCAACCAAGTACCAACACATTATCAATTCCGTCAAGAAAGAAATCCATAAATGAGAACAATTTGAAAAAGTGATTTACAATAACAAGGTTGCTCGTTTCATGGGCAAATATCATCTAAACTCTACTTTTGTTAGAGTTGAAAAATATGACTAGTCAGTTTATCACAACAAACACAAGTCCCTCCTCTTCTTAAGCTCACTTAGCTTGCATTTTAGGACCTCACTTAGGTTGTCATCTTTAGGAACACATCACACACATCCTAGCATGATCTTGCATTAATCACATAAATCCTAATCAGCCTAGCATCATCCTAATCATCATCCAAAGCATCCTTGATCACACCCCTCACTTGGTATTGCATACCCTTTTGAGTTGCTAAAAAACTAAATCTTAATCAAACCCCATCCTTGAATGTCCGTAAACTAAGCATTATTTTAGGATAATCCCCTTTGTCTTTTTGCAACCTCATCACCTTGATCAAAAGGTTGGTTCGCATTAGCAAAGAATCTCGTCCGCTGAAGACCATAAGTCTATCTTAGGTAGACAATCATATACACTTGAACCTACACTAGGGAAAGCAACCCTTGATCCTTGCATACATCAAGTCATCCTTAATCCATAGAGGCACATCCATCATCTTAAGCACATCCTAATCCTAGTATCATCATCCTTAGTTTCCTAGGTGCATCCTTGCATACATCTTGCATCTCATATTCCCTTAGGATAGTCATTTCATGCCACCTATCACACGAGCCACTAAGAAGAGGAAGAACATGGATCCTAATCTTTCCGCTAGCTCATCTAATCCTATGACTGACAATACCAATGTCATGGTTACTTATGCGCCTCAGCCCAATGATCAAATTGAACATATCTAGGTAGACACTAATGAAACTCCCACTCTAAGTATCATGGAAACATTTATCAACCATCCAGTGCTTGTCCACATGGTAAACACCATGAGTGGATGCAACAGCAATCGGGTACTCTTGGATATCCAACAACAAGGACTTCAAATTCCACCTTGGATTATACCCACACTTGTCACATGACCTATGGCACTTCCAGGGGAATGTCCTTATCCCACTAGAAATGAATTTTTTGATCCACTTCAATGAGCCCTACAAGTGGGAACTCTTCTCGTACAACTAGTTCATCCCTCCATTCCACCTTCCATCATGCACACAACACCCACACCTACCTCGGGAGCCCCGCCTCCTGATGCCACATCAGCAGTGCAAAAAATACCCCTATCACTATGCAAGCACTCTGTAAACCACAGTCACTCCTCTTTCGCAAGCAATCCCAACATTCATTGCAAACTTTCCACCACCACCAGTCAGCACACAGAAAACCACCATTCCACCCATTCCTACTCAACCCGTTCAAAGTGCTACAACCAGTTCATAGCATCAAAGCACTCAAGTCTCCATGCTTATTCCATCTTTCTTTACCACAGGCATGCCACCTACCAATGCATATAACCAACCCTTATTTCCACAAGGGTCCACTTTTCCTTCTCCACCAGCAATGCAATCACAATGAATGCCATTAGTTCTACCTCAAACATTGTTCAACCCAAATCCCCCCATACTGCAACCATCCACAAATCCCTTCACCGTACCCCAAATTCCCATCTAGCCTATCCAACAACAACAAAAACAACCTATCCAACAACAATAGTAACATCAACCTATCCAACAATAGCAACATCAATAGCAACCTATCCAATAGAGGCAACAATAACCTATCCAATAGCAATGACAACAACCTATCCAATAGTAGCAAATTGCCAATCCATTCACATCTCAAGCGCAACAACAACCAATCAACCCCTTCGTAGCTGCACAACCCACTATCCAAACTACACAGCAACTGCAACCACAAACGTAGGTGGAAAATCCCCTCATGGCACAACCACTGCAACAGTTTGCTAATCCTTTCGTCCAAACCATGTAACAACAACAAACTCATTCTGCCAATTACATAGCCATGCCATCTTCAGCCGCATCACAAACAATTCCCCCTCCACAACAAGTTCTCACTGGGGGCATCCCGCCGCAAAACACTTATCATCCATCCTATACAGGTCCGGAATAGGTTCATCCTACCTATCCAACACCACAACAAATACAAGCATATTTCCAACTGTTGCAACAATCTTATCAAGTGCCACCACCTCCTCCACTACAATATTCCCCTCAACCACAGCTTCCGCCACAACAAGTTGTATATGTTAACCAGAAACCATCATACCAAACACCACAATATCCCCCACAAAATCCTCCATATTCGTCATTCAATCCATATCAGGTTCAAGGAAATCCTGCAATCACGACCAACAATCCTCCCCCACAAATCAATCATGAATGGAGGAAATGAAGAATGCTCTCAAGAAGCTAAAAGCTGGGACAGAAGCTAAAACATTCAAGTTTGAAGAGGTATTTCCTTATCCATTTGATCGATCCATCACTGCTATACCCTTCCCCAAGCACTTTGAGACCCCAAAATTTGATAAATATTGGGGGAAGGGTGATCCTATGAGTCACATGAAAGAATTCTACATGGCTTGTCAAGAAGTGGCCTATAGCAATAAATTCCTCATGAGACTATTTCCCAAAAGCTTGGGAGGCACCACTCTTGAATGGTTCTACAAAATCCCTAATGGCACAATCTCTACTTTCACAGAATTATCTGAAAAGTTTGTGGCCCAATACGCACATAATGTCAAAAATGAACTCTCACTCCTTGACCTATGCAATTCCAAACAAAAGGGAGGATAAATCCTGGCCGATTATCTTTAGTGCTGGAAAGGGCTTACTACAAGGTTGTCTTACCAACCCCTAGAACAACCTCTTATCAAAATCTTCATTAACAACCTTCATCCTAAGCTTTCCTATCACATGCGCATGAACTGTATACAAACTTATCACGATATTAGAATCAAGGGTATGGACCTTAAATGAGGTCTCGTAGAAGAAGGTACCTTTAAGCACTATAAAGAATCCTAGCCTAACAAACATAAAAATGATCAATCACAATACTGGAACAAGAACAAAAATGCGGTAACAAATGGAGCCACTGACACCAAACACGTTCAAGTTGTGGTAGCTATTCCTAATGCACCTACCTAGACTTATCAGCAAGCACCACCAATGTACCCTCAACCTCTTCCCATGTATCAATAGCCCAATCCCATGTAGTCTCAGCCAACATATCAGCAAAACATGTGCCCTCAAGGTGTGCCTATCTATTCTCCTCCAGGGACGTCATATCAACACAACTATCAATGTCCTATGAACCAGACAAATGCTATATTAGTCCCGCAGGGACAACAAAGACCTTACACTTCAAATATGCCACAACGCACATTTACCCCTTTGGGTGAACCTATAGACGTCATCTTCCGCAAGCTGGTCCAAGCTAACCAAGTCGTGTATCCTAAAACATATCCATTTGATGACTTAACTCCTAAGCTAGCTGGGTATAAAGACAATGAGTACTGTGAATACCATCATGTTAAGGGACACACAACTCTCAAATGCATGAAACTGAAACACTATATCTAGGATCTCATTGATGACAAGGAGATTGAAGTGGATTCTCCTACCCAATCATCACCAAACGTAGGCCTTAAAATTTATCAAAATGCATTCCCTAAACACACTTCCGGTACAGGTCTAGGAAATCCTACTCAACCCTTTGATCAGGGAAAGGGTAAAGAAGTGGAAAATGCTGATAGAAAATATTATACCAATGCATATAATAACTACGATAGTCTCATCGGCTACATATCCCAAGTCTAGTCCTCCATCAATGTCATCCATGTCAAGGGTGTTGATAACTAATGCACCATAACCACTCATAGAGGTAGGATAACTGTCACAGGTGCTAGTCCTGCCCCATCTACTAGGACCCAATACAATATTTTGGAACACCTAGGGAATACCCCAGCCCAAATTTCCATCATGGATCTTCTCCGCACATCACCCACTTATCAAGAGAAGAATCCTGTGTTCCTAGCGACATCAACCTCACTGAATTCCAAAACCTTGTCGGACACCTGTCTGCATCTTGTGGGGTCTCCTTTAGACCAACAGACGTACCCTCCAAAGAAACCAATCATAATCTCCCACTCTGTATCGCTGTCATGGTTAAAGATTTTTCCATCAAACGGGTCATGATAGATAATGGATCGGCCCTAAATTTGTGTACTCTAAAATTCATAAAATAGTTGGGTTGCACTAAGGCTGATATAACAAATGATGTCATCACAATAAAAGAATATGACAATTTGGAGCGTACTTCTGAAGGCACAATATCATTGCCCATTCAAGTGGGCCTAGTTATCTAGGATACATTATGTCATGTTGTTGATCTTGACCTTCCCTTCAACATCCTCCTCGAACATCCATGGATTCATTCTATGCAAGACATCCCTTCCACCTACCATCAGTGCATCAAATTCCCATACAAAGGCACTGAGATCACCATCTGTGCAGATCCCAAGCCCTTCGCATACTGCAATGCGTTGGAAACATCCTTTCCACATTCCAATCACTATCCTGGGATTGATATTGGCACCTTTATCGCCAGCTCATCTCAAACCCATTCAGACCCAGAATTAATCCTCTCCTCCACCTTGTCCACAGTCAAGATCAACAATAAAGGTTGTGGTGAGTACACTTTATGTGATGCCTTCAGAGTTGGAGCACTACCAATTGATCCTCACACTCAAGGCCGCCAGCCTAATCTAAGAAAAATAGAATCAGAGACAACCAAGGCACTACAATTTGGTTCTACCACTTTTATATCACAAGGTACTTTGATTGGCCAGGAAATGGCACCAAACATCAACCAATGGCTATATAAAGATCCACCACCCAAGGACACAAGTTGCCTCAATTACTTCAAAGATAAGTACCCCACAACGTACAAACTGGTGATAGAAAAATGGAATTACCAAGGAGGTGGCCTTGGTTATGAAGAGAAAGGAATGAAAGATCCTATTGTACCTACCCAACTAGAAAAGCACTTGGGCCTTGGTATGGGCTCTGACACGAATGGGGCACCAACGATTTCATCAACTATTCCTCTTGTCCATCTCTAGGCGAAATTGCTGACATCGAAGATATCCCAGAAGAGAAAGTTGTGAGAGCTTATGATGATGTTTTCAATGATGAAACCTTTCTAGGAAGTGTTTTCCTACAACAACTTTCCATCCTCTTCATTGACCTCCCCCTCCACCATCTTGAACTCATAGACTAGGACCAACCAATTGTCATACACGTTGACAAGTTCCAAAGTGAGGACGCTCTCCTAAGCTTTATGGGATCAATTGAGGAAAGCAGTGACTGGGGGCAAGACTTAGCATATGTCTACAAATTGGACCCAAAGGCATACTTTGGGGAAGAGGAGAACTTTAGCTGCAAAAATGACACAGAAAACAAAAATAAAAAAGAGAAAAATTGATCCCCTAGCGAAAACTCCTCTAGGGCACTATCTAATCATCAAAAAGTAAAAACAAAGGGCGTATCCCCTGGTGAAAACCTCTTTGAGGCACCAGAGGATGAAGATTCTCCTCTTCCTCTTATCTAAGATTACAGGCCTGAACAGTCATCAATTCTCATTGAAGAAGAAAAACCTGTCAACCTAGGTACCAAAGAAAATCCTGCCATCACATACATAGCAACATCTCTAACTAAAGCAGAAGAAAGCGATCTTGTCACTTTATTAAAGGAATCCATCAACAATTTCACATGGTCTTACTCCCACATGTCGGGGTTAGATCCCAACTTGGTGGTTCACCATCTAGCAGTGGACCCAAACATCAAACCTGTCAAGAAAAAGCTCATAAAGATACACCCTAAAGTGGCACTACTTGTCAAAGCGAAGATAGAAAAATTACTCCACGCCAAGATCATCTGCCCCATTGACTATTTTGACTGGATTTATAATATGGTGCCCGTCTCTAAGCCTGAAAAATCAATCAGGATATGTACAGATTTCAAAGATTTCAATAAGGCATGTCCCAAGGATGATTTCCCCTTGCCAAAAGTAGACATGATTGTGGATCTCACAGCAGGACATGAGATGTTCTCACTCATGGATGACTTTTCTAGATATAATCATATTTGCATTGCAAAAGAAGATCAGCATAAGATAGCATTCACAACCCCTTGGGGTACCTTCTGCTATAACATGATGCCTTTTGGCTTAAAGAACGCTGGGGCAACCTATCAAAGAGACATGACTGTCATTTTTCACAACATAATTCACAAGATCCTTGAAGACTATGTGATGATATCTTGGAAAAATCAGTAAAAATGGAGGATCACCTAGATGTTCTAGAATTCATCTTTGACAGAATTGGACACTACTACTTAATGCTCAACCCTAAGAAATGTGTTTTTGGAGTTAAATCGGGTAAATTCCTAGGGTTTATTGTATCTAGATGAGGCATTGAAATCGATCCAAAGAAAGTACAAGCTATCATAGAGATGTCTCCACCAAAAACACTCTGACAACTATGCAGCCTCCAAGGAAAATTATAATCAGTGCACCATTTCATCTCTCAACTAGCAGACAATTGCCAACCATTCACTCATCTCCTACGCAAAGATAATACATTCAAGTGGGATCCTCAGTGTCAGAAGAGTTTTGACAAAATCAAAGAATACTTGGCTAATCCACCCATCTTGGTACCACCTATACCTAGTCGACCACTCATCCTATACATTTCTGCTACTAATACAGCACTAGGGGCACTCCTTGCTCAATTGAATGATGAAGGAAAAGAAAGATCTATTTATTATATCAGTCAAACCTTAGTGGGTTATGAGCTCAATTATTCTCCTATGGAAAAAGCATGTCTGGCAGTGGTCTTCACCACTCAAAAATTTTTCCACTACATGCTTAGTCACACAACCAAGCTCATTTCAAAGGTGGATCCTCTCAAGTACCTACTCTCTAGGACTACACTTATAGGTCGAATGGAAAAATGGGTTATGTTGCTAAGTGAATTTGATGTTCAGTATGTCAATAGAAAAGCCATTAAAGGGCAAGTCATTACCAATCAGCTAGCCAAAGCACCATTAGTAGATGCATATCATTTGGTCACAGAATTTCCAGATGAGCACTTGTACATGATAGAAGAACAACCAACATGGAAACTCTACTTTGATGGGTCCTACACCGCTCATGGTGCAGGGGCAGGAATACTTTTTGTCACACCTCAAGGTGACTACATCCCCATGTCATTCAAATTGGGATTTCCCTGCATAAAAAACATTGCAGAATATGAAGCACTAATTGCAGGACTCCACATGGACATATAATAGAACATCACAGATATTCAGGTCTTTGGCGACTCCTAACTCATCATCAATCAAGTATTGGATGAGTATCAAACCAAAGATGACAAATTGATGCTATATAAGCAGATGGTTGATAAGTTGAAAGAACACTTCCTCCACTTGCAGATAACATAGGTACCACACTTGCAGAACAAGGTTGCTAATGCAATGGCCACAATTGGTTCCCTTCTCAAGATTCTCTACGAGTCTAAGCAATACAAATTCTTAGTTAAGCAACTACATGTTCCCGCTTATGAGAATGATGAATCAAATCACGTATGTGTCTTGGTTGGTCCCTAGTCCCCATGGTACCATGATATCCAAGCTTACCTAAAAAATGGTATCATATCTCCTCATCTCACTGCAAACCAATGCCAAAACTTTATCCGCAGAGCATCCCATTATACCCTCGTAGCCAATACCCTTTATCATTGAGGTTATCACAATGTGCTCTCTAGATGTCTAGATGAAAACAAATCCGCCCAGGCTTTACAAGAGGTACATGCTAGAATCTACAGTGCCCACAAAAGTGGCATGGTCCTAGCCAAGCAACTTCTACGTACAGGGTACTATTGGCCTACAATGGAACATGATGCTTGTGAGTTCATCAAAAAGTGCCTACCTTGTCAGGAGTATGCTAATTTGATCCATGCTCCTGCTCAGGACCTCAGACCTATTGCGCCTCCTTGGCCCTTCTCTTGTAAGGGTTTTGACCTCATTGGTAAGATTACTCCCATCTCCTCTGAAGGCCACAAGTACATAATCATAGCTATGGAGTACTTTACCAAGTGGGTCGAAGCAATTCCTCTCACACTCACTACTCATGTCCAGATATCCAAATTGATCCTCTATCACATCATTTTCCACTTCGGCATACCCTCCACCATCTTCACACATCATGGTACACCATTTGAAAATCAACACGTCAGTGATCTCTATGCTCACCTCCATATCCATCACCGTTTCTCCAGTCCATATTTCCCGCAAGGTAATGGCCAAGCTAAGGCAACTAATAAAACCATCCTCAAAATCCTCAAGAAAGTTGTTAATGATACTGGTCATGATTGGCATCTCCAGATCAATCCTTCCCTCTGGGCATATTGCACCTCCTACCATACTCCTACTGGCACTACTCCCTACTCTCTAGTCTACGGTGCTGAAGCAGTCTTACCAATTGAGGTTGAACTACTCTCCCTCCAAGTATCACTAAGAGGCCTGATAAATGATGAAGATTATGGGGTAGCGTGACTCACATAGCTAGATCTCCTAGATGAAAAGTGCTAGCAAGATTATGATCACTTGATTGTTTACCAGAATAGACTCAAGCGGAACTATAACAAGAAGGTCCACCCATGCTAGTTCCAGGTAGGGAACCTTGTGCTAAAAGAAAATTAGAAAGTGGGTACTGATCGAGAAAAGAAAGGCAAGTTTGAAGTCACCTGGAAAGGCCCATATGTTGTCACTGTATGCTTTGGTTCTAGGGCATATCAACTCTCTACTCCATAAGGAGAACCATTGAATGATCCTATCAATATCATTCATCTCATGCACTTCTATGCCTGACGGCTGGTTGTTCATTCCAGTTATCTGAGAAAATCCATAAAAAGTGTAAAAAGTCCTAAAGAAAGCACAAAAATAATGTAACACAGTCCTAAAAAAATCTCTAAAAAGTAGAAAAATGAAGCTGAAAAAATGGTTGTTCTAGTGAAATCCTAGTAAACAGGTACTTGGGCAATATCAAAAAAATAAAAAAAGATCCAAAGAAATCAAAAAGAAAAATAAAGAGAAAAACTTTCATCCAGTGGTGAAAACTTGGCAATCAGGCACCTTGGACAAGTATGGGAAATGAAAACCTAGAAACAAGTGTCACACATAATGGACCATTCCATTATCTATCAAAAACTCATTTCCTTCCATCACCATCACCACATCTCCACTAATCTCCGCATTTCCTATATTCCCTGGGTGTTCGCATATCATATGCACTAGTCCGCAATGATCTTCCTATCTCGTATCCTGAGATTTTGTACACATAATCTTGTATATTATTGTCCATGCATTGTACTATCCCAAACCCTGAGCATCATTCCTATATATTTTTTATGTCTTGAGTTACTCCTTGTAAGATCCTACGTCGGTTCTATAGTTTTCTTGTAGTGCACATTTGATCAATCAACTTGGTAAGTCCCATCTTTCTGGAAATGAGTCTTGAGGATGTATCCTTCCTCTCGTCAGCTTAAATCTAGATCATTGTCATCTTTGGGTTCTCGCAGGATGTATCTTTCCTCTTGTACTAATCAATCGGCATACTACACTATCATGCGCATCAAGACCAGTAAAATGATCCAATCCAATCTCGGCAGCAACCTTTGTATGTAATCGCTATAACTAATCGCTTTTAATTAATTGCTCAGTTTGATCCTTGTACATTCGCGACACATTCCATCTTACCGCCATCATGATAACATCTTGAGTCATCGTCCTTCTAACATTCCCTGCCCGATGCTCCATAGTCCACCCATCTGGTTTATCAGTTGATTTTGACAGACACAAAAAAATATAGATGAGTCCCATTTGCACCCATTTCGTCCATTGCCTCTAGTATCATTACTGCATCTCTCATTAAGATTCAGTTACATTATTTATCATTTTAGATTCCTTTGATTCATTAGATTCATCATTAGATTGCATTAGATCCATAAATCAAGTCACATTGTTCATTATTAAATTGCATTAATCATCATGTCAATATTTAGTATCATTTTAGAACTTTGCATTATTAATCCATTATTTAGCTTGCATTTTTAATCCATTTTAAAGTCATTATTTTGCATTATTAATCCATTATTCATCTTGCATTGTTAAATTCATTTTAGATTCATTTTATCATCTTACATTGTTAAATTCATTTTAGCTTCATTTTATCATCTTGCATTGTTAAATTCATTTTAGCTTCATTTTATCATCTTCCATTGTTAAATTCATTTTAGCTTCACTTTGTCATCTTGCATTGTTAAATTCATTTTAGCTTCATTTTATCATCTTGCATTGTTAAATTCATTTTAGCTTCATTTTGTCATCTAGCATTGGTAAATTCATTTTAGATTCATTTTATCATCTCGCATTACTCATCCATTTTTGGTTCATTATCTTGCATTGTTAATTCATCTTGCATTACTCATCCATTTTAGGTTCATTATCTTGCATTGTTAATTCATCTTGCATAGTTCATCTATTTTAGGTTCATCTTGCATTTATCCATTTTTATCATCTCACATAATTACAGCATTTAGATTCATATACCATTTGCATAATTAATTCATTTAGATTCATTTTAGTCTTGCATTGTTAAAACTTCATTCATCTGGCATTCCTATACATATTCATAAAAAATCAGCATATATATTGCATACATCATAAAACCACATCACATCCTACATCCACACATGTTAGTACATCACATATATATAAGCATCATCCATCCTACATAAGTCATACATCATATATACATAATCAGGTCATCCATATACATCACATCCTGCAAGCATCAAATGTCAGTAATCATATAGTCGTATACATCAACACATCATATAAATCATACATCATAAGCATCATAAGAGTCCTCATCAATCACATATATATATATATATATCAATGTTTGTCAATAAAATACATCATGTGCACCTTGGTGCCAATATACATGTATAATCTCAAAAATGCAAAAATGTGTGCCATCTGATCCTCTAACGAATCATATTGGTGGCTATGATGACCCACCTCCCTGCCCTGGTGGTGGATGCGGTGGCATCCCCACTGATCCCTGTGATGCTGAAGTCTGCACTATGCTCTAAGAACGTGACCTCTCTGAGTAGTCTCATCTCTGTCACTCAGGAACTAGCTAATGATATAGTGCTCTATAATGGGATGCCTCCATGCCTGCCCTGTTCACATCTCTATGAGCTGCGAATGCCTCGGCAATCACCTACCCAACCCCACCTGCTACAGCTGCCTGCCTGGCGATGTCACACTCAGCCCAGTACACCTCGGCCCATCGTAGTGCAGCATCCCTCTCTGAGGTCAATGTAAAAATCTACTTAGTAGCCTGCTCCATCTGCAGAGTCAGCATATCTAACTGGCCCATAAGAGTACCTATCTCCGTATGTAGCTCTCCCGCATCCTGGGTCAGATCCACCATATAAAACTCTCCCAAGTCCACTCTGCCCTAAAGAGTGTCCAGTGTACCCTCTGCCTTGTCAGCCCGTGCTATCTCTGCGGTCAATAACCCCTATATCTGGGTAATCTCTACATGTAGACTCACGTCAGACACCACTACCATGTCTAGTAAGCCTCACAGTCTCATGCACTCTGTCTTAAGACTATCTTTCTTTGTAATGACAGTATCATAGGTCTCCTATGCTACATACCCTATGGGTGGCCCTTGTACCTGTGGTGGTATTGGTGGTACCTAAACTTATACCTATGCCTACACCTGTACCTATGGCTGATCCTATACCTGTGTTGGTGGGGGCCCCTGTGGCCCCTTATCCTATACCTTTGCCTTTGTCTAAGGTCTCATTCATCTCTATAACCTCCTCCTCTGACCTATTGCTGAGGTCTCTAGGGCATTCCTGATATCTGTACCATCATCCACATCTAGGTCCCTTGTTGGCTGCTCATGAGCAGCCACCTGAGTTGGGTCCGTCAGTCTCACTGGTGTGTGTGCAGCCCACCATGGTACGTACTCTAGGGTCATCCCTACATTTGTGATGTCTGGCCATGCCATAAATTCAAGCCATACCATATCCCTCCAAGATGCCCTCATTATGAGAGCATCTGTGTACCTCCCCCATGTCCCTACCTCCCTGGTGACATGAGGATGTAAGGCATCCTCTACCACCACTCCCTGCTGCAGCCCAAACTGCCACATGACCCTGGATGTTTTGTACCTCTCTATCTGGTGGATGGTCCTCCCCAGTAGAAAGCAATTAGTCTGAACATATGAAAGGTATAGAAAATCCTCAAATCTATCCTCCACTACTGCTACCCAGTCCATAGCCCCCATGGCTCACATAGCCTGTATGGGGTCCAACAGAAAACCTGTACCTCATCTAAAAGTCATCGCCAATATCCAGTCTAGCTGACAAAGGTGTATCTCAGGGGAAGCCTGTATCTGTAGGCATAAGGCTCCCCAATCTATCATGACTCCCTAACTCTCATAGGTCATAACACTACAATGTGCTCCCAAGCCCACACTAACATCAAGGTCACCCTGGTACCCATGTTGCATGCCTTGCGGTACATAGCCATGTGTAGATCATGGTATAGCTGTCCTAAGACAACATACCCCGAGCAATAAGAGGTCCCCTCCTCCAACATCTGTGATAGTGCCCATGACCATCCCATACCAAAAGCCATGTCCTGCCAGATCTACTAACATGAGTCCCCCGATCAATCCCGCAATATAAAGCGCTATCCGCCTCAATCTCCTATCAACTGCTGGCTGCCAGGGCATCTAGTTTTGGTATATAGGAATCTACCTCATCGGCAGCCTGAAATCAATCTCCATATAGTGATCACTATCTTCCAACCGGTATCACAAAATCACCCCTCGAATAGGTATCCATAGAATCTTCCAGACATCCTCCAAAGTGATGGTTGCCTCTCTAGTAGGCAAGTGAAAGGTGGTGGTGTCACTATGCCACCGCTTGATCAGCGCGGTCATCATCCCATTGTGCATCTATAGTCGAGGCCAATGGGGCACATAGTCCAACCCAACTACAACTAATAGGCCCTAGTTGTCCTCTGTCAGCTGCGACTCCAACTCCATGGTAGGAGGCCAATGCTCTCGCAATCCCAATGGTGGGAACTACTCCTGCAAGAATTTTCACAATCCACCATGTCAGTCACCTTTTCTTCTATTCCTAGGCTAACCCTTCCCAAAGTGGGGCATCTTGTCCCTAGGTCTTATGCCGACCCATCCCCGGCCCCTATCGGGTCTCCCATTTCCCTCCCTCTCAGTGTTTTCCCTTTTGGGTGCAGATGCTGGTTCAGCTGAAAATGTCAGTTCATACACTGGCATCTTCGACGTCCTTTCCCACATACCGCCGTCTTCGAGGATGCAGGTCTGGGTCTAGCATCTTTAAAGATTCCAGTCTGGCACCATCGTCTCTGGAGACGCTGATCTGAGGATCAGCGTCTACAAAGATGTTGATCCAGGGATTGGCGTCCTCGTAGATGCTGGTTTGAGAACCGACGTCTCTAGTCTAAAATTCAATTTTCCCTTCATAAATACCCCATCCACCCCCCCAAAATAATAAATAACTTCACTAGCAATAAATGCAAGGTCTTAGATAGCTAACTCACCGATACCGGTC
>MU222911.1:97901-112274 GCA_018584345.1 Thuja plicata
GTACTCCTAATAACAATTTAACTCTGGAAAGTCTGGTAGGCAGACTTACTACATTTGAGATGTCAAATTTTGACAACTATACTCCACAAGCTGTTGAAACTGCATTCAAGTCACAGTTGGTCATCAAAAAATCTAAGAAAGGAAAGAAATGTGTGGATAGTGAGAGTGACACCTCAGATGATGATCTTGAAGAACTTGAGGCACTTATGGAAAGAATACTAGCAAGAGGAAAAGGAAAATTCAAAGGTAAACTTCCTATTATTTGTTTTTCTTGTAACAACGTTGGTCATATTGATGCTAGATGCCCTAACAAGAATGAGAAGGATGAAAGAAGGGACAGAAAGTATAAAGATAGAAAGGATGACCGAGACTATAGAAAGTACAAAGACTACAAAGAAAAAGGTAAGAAATCCTGCTATATAGCTGAAGAAGCTTCTGAAAGTGAATCTGACAAATCTGATGAAAATGATATAGAAGTAGTGTATGTTGCAATGAAAGTTGATTCTGATGATGATGAGAAAACTACACTAACTTCTTACATGAGTAAAGGTGACCGTTGGATTATTGACAGCAAATGTTCACATCACATGACTGGTGATAAGGAAAAATTTGAAACATTAGATCAATGAAAATGTGGATATGTTAAATTTGGTAATGACACACCTTGTAGAGTCAAAGGGAAATGATCAATTCAATTGACTAATAAGATTAGATGTGATGATTCATACTGGGTTGATGATCTTAAATATAACTTGTTGAGTGTTTCACAGCTAAACACTTCTGGTTACAAAGTTGAGTTCCATCACAGGAAAGAAAAAATCTATGATACAAATGGAGAATTAGTTAGAAGTGGTGAGCAAACAAAAGGTAACTTGTTTTATTTGGATTTATCTTAAGAGACATGTTTGTTTGCACAATATAATGATGTTTGGCTATGGCATAAGAGGCTATGTCATGTTAACTTTAATAACTTGGTGAGCATAAGTAAACTGAAAAAGGTTAGGAGGCTTCCTAAGTTAAAGAAACCTAAGAATGTAATGTGTAAGCAATGTCAGTTGGGCAAGACGACTAAATCTAGTTTTAAAAGAAAAACTCATACTTCTGAGAATATTTTGGAAATATTTCATACTGACCTTTGTGGACCTATTGGTGAGAAAAGTTACTGTGGAGACAAATATTTTATTTTATTTGTAGATGAATACTCTAGGATGATGATTGTTATGTTTCTAAAAGAAAAATCTGATGCATTTCAGTTATTTAAGTGGTACTTGGCAAAAGTTGAAAATGAAACAGGTAAGAGCCTAAAATGTCTGAGATATGATAGAGGAGGAGAATTTATTTCTAATGAGTTCAACAGGTTTTGTAATGACCGAGGGATAAAAAGACAGATGTCAGCACCTAGGACGCCACCACAGAATGGTATAGCTGAAAGAAGAAATTGATCTATCATGGATTGTGCAAGAACATTAATGATGGAGAAAAATATTGCACAAAAATATTGGAGAGAATCTATAAGCACATTTATTTATACCCTGAACAAAGTACATGATGAAGGGTGCTCCCCTTAATGCCACAAACACATAACGGAAACAGAGAAGCAACAACAATTTGCAAGAACAGAAAATGGGCTTCTTATTATCTCCACAAATGTGGAATTATAAACTTTCAGAATTACAATATGCAAAGCCACATGGGCATTCCCCTTACAATATTTTGTAGGACAAAGCCTCGAATTATTACCCAGATCTACCTAGAACTGCCCTAGACAACACTACAGGTCTTCTTTATATAGGCAATTTCCACCGCCCGAGAAGGTTCTAGAAATTTAGCCCATAGGGCCGACCAAACTTAGAATTATTTTACTTTACAATTTATTACATCATAGTCAGCTCAAAATAACTTTTGAAACCCGAACATAAATTTTGAAGAAAAATTATTTTCCACCATTTCAGGTGACCCAACTTCTGAAGACCATAAGTCATCGCCAATTGACCCGATTGACTATTATGACCCCAATCCAGAAAGGCCATGAAGCACTCTACAAGCCTTACCAACACAAGCACTAGTCTCCCAAATTTTCAACCTCATATGGGGCCTCTAAAGCCTTCAAAACTGAGTTCGAAGTTTTTGTACCCTGCTACCAATACCGAAAATCTTTAATATCTTCAAAACTAGACCTGATCTAGCCATGAAACTTTACTGGCATGCTGATAAGACTGAGATGAACCTCCACATGTGAAATCAAAATATTCTGAGATCGTATGACCAACTTACTAAAAATAGAAACTTTCCATAGGTAGTAGCTCTGCACAAGATAGCCCTTATTGAAAAGCAAACAGAAATATTTTTGGGTGATGCAAGATTGCCCTTACACCCAGGATGCTCTTGCATCAGTACAAGTCAAGAAAGGTACAAATTCTACACCTTACGAGCTATGGTATGGATATGCACCTACTGTAAGTTACTTCAAAGTCTTTGGAAGCAAATGTTTTATAATAAAGGAAAACAGAAATGGTAAACTTGATGCTAAAGGAGAAGAAGGCATATTTCTTGGATATTCAACTAAAAGGAAGGCATACAAATGTTTTAATTCTGACACTAACAAAATTGTGGAAAGTGCAAATGTTAGAATTGATGAATATGCAGAAAGAAATGAAGCTGAAAGCATGATTGAGCCTGAAAGTTACAGATCATTCACATATCCTAAAAAAGAGGATTCTAATGAAACTGAAAATGAAGTTGCCAAGCAACAGTCTGCACCTACCAAGATACAGAACAACATTGTTAGGAAACAAGAAGTGACTACCGAGCTATCTGATAGAGATGCTGAGTCACAATTTCACCCTGAACTGAACTTAAACGATCAAAATGAAGTTGAGAAAGAGCCTACTTTGGCAAAATATGTAAAAAGGCACCATAAACCTGATCAAATCATTGGATCAAAGGATTCAACAGTCATGACAAGAGGCAAATTAAGAGAAGACACATGTTTGTTGAGTGATTTCAAGCCTAAGATAGTAAAAGATGCTTTGTACAATGAAGACTGGATTCAAGCCATGAACGAAGAGATAGACCAGATTGAAAAGAACAAGACATGGACACTAGTACCTAGACCTAAAAACAAAATTGTAATTGGTACTAAGTGGGTATTCAGAAACAAGCTAAATGAACATGGAGAGGTCACAAGGAATAAAGCAAGACTGGTATGCAAGGGTTACGCACAAGAGGAAGGAATTGACTATGGTGAGACATTCACCCCAGTTGCAAGATTGGAGGGTGTAAGAACTCTACTTTCATATGTAGACTACAAAGGATTTAAAGTCTATCAAATGGATGTGAAGTCTGCATTTCTAAATGGGATACTAGAAGAAGAAATATATATTGAACAAGCTGATGGATTTTTTGACCCAAGTAAGAGGAACATGGTTTGCAGACTGCACAAGGTGTTATATGGACTGAACCAAGCACCAAGAGCATGGTACGAAAGATTACACAATTATCTGATGAAGATTGGATTTGCAAGAACTAATGACAACAATAATCTGTATTTGAAGATAGAGCAAGGTAAAGGAATTTTATTGGCTGAAATTTTTGTGGATGACATCATATTCAATGGACAAGATATGATATGTAAAGCATTTTCAAAAGAGATGCAAACTAAATTTGAAATGTCTATGTTTGGAGAGATAAAATTCTTTGTTGGACTACAAATACATCAAATGAAGAATGGTATCTATATTACACAATCAAAATATACCAAGGAGATACTAAAAAATTTTGGTATGGAAGATTCAAAACTAGTGAGTACACCCATGGCTACTAGACAGAAGTTGACAAAGAATGATGATTCAAAAGAGGTAAATCAAACACTGTATAGATCAATGATTGGTAAGTTTCAATATGTTGTACACAGTAGACCTGATATTGCATTAGCAGTTGGAATTGTTCTAGATTTTCTGCTAATCCAAAAGAGACACATATTATGGCAGTAAAAAGAATTCTGAGATATTTGAAAGGTATAGAAGACTATGGTCTATATTACAAAAGGAATGACAAATTTGAACTCAGAGTCTATACCAATTCTGAGTGGGCTAGTAATATTGATGATAGAAAAAGCACCATAGGTGGAGCATTTCTTTTGGGGAAAATATTGGTTTCCTGGACAAGCAAGAAACAGAATTGCACCTCACAATCTACAGCTGAAGCCGAGTATGTGGCAGCGGCAATTAACTGTTTGAACATTGTGTGGTTGAAGATACTACTGAAAGGTATGAAAGAGGAGATCACAGAACCAGTTGTCATATATTGTGATAACACGAGTGCCATTAATATTTATAAAAAATCTTGTCTCTAAGACAAAACATATAGCTATCAAGTATCATTACTTGAGGGAGCTGGTATAGAACAAGGAAGTGAGACTGGAATATGTGAACACTAAGGAATAGTTGGTAGACATATTTACAAAAGCGTTACCCAAGGATGCTCATGAGTATCTAAGAGGTAAATTGGGGTTAATCCCCCTAACTGAGACTAACTAGTACTGAATGGTACTATTGCATCAAATGTTTTAATCAAAACACTTGACACATTGATGCACAGTAACTCACATTTTTAGGATGCTACCTAAAAACTGTGAAGTGGAAAACAAGAACAAAAAAGTAAATCAGTCATACACAAAGATGATAGGAACAACATGATATAAAGCTTAGCATAGAGAAAAATCTGCATGATAAAGATGTCAATCTTTGGCATTGTTGTCAAAGAGGGAGATTATTGCTAAAACAACAAGTAACAATAGATACAAGGGAGATATTACTGAAAGAGGGAGCTGAATAGAAATAGAAAACATCTATGTGATTATAGACATAGAGGGAGTCTAAATGAAGCTAAAGACATTAATGAAGATTTGTTCATATCAGGAACATAGGCACTTTTTGGATTGTATGGTAACTTTGGTTGGAAATTATTTTTTTATAGTTTAGTGTTACCATCAATGCCAAAGAGGGAGATTGTTGGAAAGATTGCTACAATGTAGACAATTGTTATTTTGTCATTGATGTCAAACCTTAACTGGCGAGACTATTGCTATATGTTTGAGTACCTCAACCATTGATTGATGAAGATTTGAAAAGAATGGGATAACAAGAAGACCAATGAAATGGTTGAGTTATGAGTATAAACTAGGGTACTTGATCATCTAGCACTTTGGCAAAGTGATACGTTGTTTAACTAGCACTGACAGTTCATTGGAAGGTCAATGTCGAGCAAATAAAATTCGATGTTGAGCAAAGGGAAAGGTGATGCCGAGCAAAGCAAAGATGATGTCGAGCGCCAGTGAAATGCCAAGGGAGACAGTGAAATGTCGAGCATCAGTATTTTGTTTATTGATGAGATTTGAGATCTATGGCCGACATAATTGATTTTATTGAGATATGAATTTTTAATTAAGATTGGTCCATATTCATTTAATGCATGGGAAACCATTATTAGCGCATGGATTCAATGGTTAATTAATGATTGTATTGGAGAAGTAAATTAATTGTAAAGATGGAAAGATCTGTTGGATCTGACCTAACCTAAGATCTACGATATTGGTTAAGTGGCAAAAGATTTATCTGACCTAAATGAAGAGGTATAATATAACCTACTATGGTTATTGTTAAGATATAGGAGTGGAATGCAAAGTGTTGCATGGTTAATTGACTGATTGGCAAGATCTAAGAAGAGAAGGTTGAATAGAGAAGCAAAGAGAGATTGCTTGATGGATTTCCAAGTAGAATCTGAAGTTTGAAATGAGAATAGAGGCCACTCAGTAAATTAGCATTAGAGCTGAAACTGGATATGGATTTACAAAGTAAGTTGTATGAATCAGATCACACCTGATGATTACTTTATAACCATTGTATCAGTTAAAATCCTTTAACTAGGTTGACCTAATAGTCATTGTATAAATCCTCTAAACAAGGTGACATTCAGATTGGAACGTTCTAAGTCATCTAACAAGGTCACTTCTAACAGGGTGATTAAATCCTTTAACCAGGTCACATTTGACAGTGTGTTTTGTCACCTTCGACAGGGTTGGCTCCTCACAGAGCATTACTTCAGAAGAGTAAAATTTTGGTAGCATGTTACTGGTGGTTTTTCCCATATTGGGTTTCCACGTTAAATCATGGTGTCAAAATGTGTGAATGTTATTGTTGTGTTTTACTGTTAAGATTCTGCAAGTTTATTCCATTAGTACAGTAAACTACACACTTTTATTGTTTACTGTTGTCGGACAGATCTAAGTTGTTGAAGTTGATTTAAAGTTTTATATGGGCACATTAGGACCTGAGGATAACTAATTTAAACCCCCTCTCAGTTATTATGAATTCATATTAACAATTCTCTATGTGCAAACCAAATAAAATATTCATGTATGTATGTATGTATGCATGCATGTATGTATGTATGTATGTATGTATGTATGTATGTGTGTATGTATTTATTTATATATGTATGTGTGTATGTATTTATGTATGTATTTATGTATGTATGTATGAATTTATGAATGTATGTATGTATGTATATATGTATGCATGTAAGTATGTATGTATGTATGTATGTATGTATGTATATGTATGTATGCATGTATGTATGTATGAATGTGTGTATGTGAAATATCTAAATGTATGTATGTATGCATTTATGTATGTACATACGCATGTATGTATGTATGTATGTGTGTGTGTGTGTGTGTGTGTGCGTGTGTATATATAGACACAAACATATACATACATAAATATTCACACACACACATACACTTACACACACATATATATACACATATACATACTTACATGCATATATATGTATGTACATGTATATATATACATGTAAATATATAGGTATATGTATACATACACACACACACACGTATATAAATATACATATACATATATAAACATAAATACACGTACATATATGCATACATAGGCACCCAAGAGTTGTCATGTCTATGGATATGTCCAAACATTCACCAAGAAGCATAGTAACTCACAAATAGATTTTTAACAATTATTTGAGTTCAATAACATTTAGAAATTTGACTTACAACCGATTAAACATGAAGAAATATACACTACATGAGGAAGAATTTCAACAATGATTCCAAATTTGAATATTTATACAAATAACTGACATTGAATACAAGTGAGATACTAATCTCTCCTTCATAATATTTATACAAATCACTGACATTGAATACAAGTGAGATATTAATACCCTCTATAAAGTTGACTTTTTAGGCATTGGATAAAAAATTCTTTAAGATCATACATGGACCTATCTTCTTCCATTTTAATTTATTACAGGCTCATAGGTGTTTGACATCCTTAGCATCATCTTCATGGTTTGATATATAGAAATAGTTACCTCATTGTACATTGGTAACCTAATTACTAGATGAGTGACTAAAATACCCTAGTTTGCATTATTAGATGATCTTGTTTAATTTGAGTTCATTTCATGAAAAGATACATGTAAAGGAAAAGAAATTTCTGCATCTAAAGATTACATGTATATACTATATATATGCCAAATAACTTGTATATACTATACAAGAACATGAACTGAAAGATAAAATCATCTAGGTTGCTATGAGCATAGCCAACTTTTAGAAGAATATGCAAGAGTACATGCATACATAAAAGGATGAACATAAATAATAAGGGTACTAGACATTACCTGAAGTGATGAATTTTTGACTCGGGTATGAATCCAGTGTGCTCCTGTGTGATCCAGAACTTGCAAAGAAAAGAGAGATGGGGGATAGATCAAGAAGATCTAACCAATGAATGGAATCCTATTATTGATCCTCATCTACAATTATGCATGTGCATAGTCAATCCATACACTTCTGAAAGAAAAGCCATGCTACAGGACATGTGCAGTTAGAAGAATGTTGCAGAAAGGAAATAAGATACCATGTTTTTCCTCATGAAATTATCATAAACAGGGAGTACCACATAGTGAATATCAACAGAAAAAAAAATAAAGAGATATCAAACACTTCATAGAATGCCTTGAAGGTAATAGAAATGATGCCCTAGCTCTCAAATCTCGCAGGTCATCAAGCATTCCAAATGCAAAGATGTAAACGAATGCCAGTATTAAACAGTAAGCTCATAAATAATGCATGATGCCCTAGCTTGCAGCCTACGAGCCATCAAGACATTTCCTCATGAAATGATCATAAACGGGGAGTACCACATAGTGAATATCAAAAGAAAAACAAATAAAGAGAGATCAAACACTTCACACAATGCCCTGAAGGTAATAGAAATGATGTCCTAGCTCTCAAAGCTTGCGGGTCATTAAGCATTCCATATGCAAAGATGTAAACAATGCCATTATTAAACAGTGAGCTAATAAACAATGCATGATGCCCCAGCTTGTAGCCTGCAAGCCATCAAGAGATTTCCTCATGAAATGATCATCAATGGGGATTACCACATAGTGAATATCAACAACAAAATAAATAAAGAGAGATCAAACACTCCACACAATTCCTTAAAGGTAATAGCAATGATTCCCTAGCTCTCAAAGCTCGCGGGTCATCAAGCATTCAAAATGCAAAGATGTAAACAATGCCAGTATTAAACAGTGAGATCATAAACAATGCATGATGGCCTAACTTGCAGCCTGTGAGCCATCAAGACATTTCCTCATGAAATGATCATAAACGGGGAGTACCACATAGTGAATATCAACAACAAAATAAATAAAGAGAGATCAAACACATCACACAATGCCTTGAAGGTAATAGCAATGATTCCCTAGCTCTCAAAGCTCATGGGTCATCAAGCATTCGAAATGCAAAGATGTAAACAATGCCAGTATTAAACAATGAGCTCATAAAACAATGCATGATGCCCTAGCTTGCAACCCGCGATCCATCAAGACATTTATAGTATTAACAATGTCAGTATTAACAATGCCAATAATGCCAGTATTAACATTCATATTGTGCCATTAAATCAACAAATGCCATCAAAATTAAGTTGAGTTAATGAGAATACAAAGCTCAAATGCCTACCTGATCAAGTCATGGCTACCATATACCAAGATTCCAATCTTCCACAGTTAGGTCCTCTTCGCGCACGACGATGTGCAATTACGCTAAATTAGAAATGAACCTTTATTTTTCTTTTTTTTTGTTTATAATCACATGGGTGTCACAATTTTGACAGTACCATTTTCTATTACGACAACATCGGGGGCACTTGAAAAAAAATACAAAAATATACACAAATGGTAGTATTGTCGCAAATTGCCATCGAAATTTGAACCCAAATGTTGTAGTGATAGTGGTCGGCAGCATTTGAGCCTCTTCACCTCCATGACAGATTCATTCCTAGCATTCACCCAGCATTCCAAAGTTGTTGGCAGAGATAGTTCGATGCCACGACAAGCGGTTTTCAAGATATGCAATGTGTCATCTTTCAATTGCGCAACATTGCAAGTTTTGGCATCAACCGAGATTGGGTCAAAAAATGAAAACAAAAGCAAATATCCAAAATTAAAGATAGGTTATTGTAGACCTCCATGACACGGTATTGTAGCACCTAACAGATCATCAATAACCCATGTGATCTCTGAGGAATGGACTCCTGAAGATTGGTAATTTTGTTGCCTGGTGCACCTTGCCGAACACTTGGCTCCATAGCGGTCAACAACGTTTGAGCCTCTTCGCCCCCATGAAAGGGTCATTCCTAGCATTCAACTAGCATTCCATAGCTATTGGCAGAGATGGTTTGATGCCACGATGAGCGGATTTCAATATTTTTAAATGATTTAAATGTGTGGTTCGATAGTTAAAATGATTTTTTTGTAAATACATATATACAAAGAATGTGCTAGCATGAAACATGACAATAAGCTTAAGATATATTTATAGAATTTGTAGGGTAAACATTTTTTTTAATTAATGATGAAAAATATGTTTACAACTCAGCTCATTAGGAGCACCAGGAGGAAAGAGCTCAGAAGAGAAAACTGTTGGTATTGCCCCAAAAAATAAAAGAGAAATTTTTTTATTAAAGCTTAAAAACTTCCCATTATACATACAGGATAATGTGATGTAGGAGCATCCTAGGTGTAAGAGCAATCTTGCATCACCCAAAAAAATATATTTTCTGGTTTCTTTTCAATAAGGGCTATTTTGTGCAGAGTTACTATTTTTGGGAAGTTACTATTCTTAGTAATTTTTTCGTTTGAGCTCAGAATGTTCTATTTTCTTCCCTGGAGGTTCACTTTGATTGTATCAGCCTACCAGTAAAGTTTCATTGCCAGATCAAGTCTAGTTTTGTAGATATCAGATATTTTCAGTATTGGCAGTAAGATACAGAAACTTCAAACTCAGTTTTGAAGGCTTTAGAGGCTCTGAATGGGGTCAAAATGTTGGTTGACTGGGCAAGCCCAAGTCAATAATTGTAGAGAACTTCATGGAATTTCTGAAATAGGGTTAAGGCAGCCCAGCGGATCAACGGTTGATGAGTTATGATCTCTGGAAGTTGCGCTACATGAACTTGAAATTGTTAAAGTTTCTTCAAAATTTGTTTTTGGGTTTCAAAGTTGTTTGGGCCTACTCTAAAGTTGTTTGGGCCTCAAACTTTTGGGTTTGACTTCTAGAGTCTTCTTGGGCTGTTAAAATTTGCTATATATTGAAGGCTCATAGGGGTGTCTAGGGCAGTTCTGGGTTATACAGTTGGTGGCTCCGGCTTGTAGATTATTGTAATAAAATGCCCATGTGGCTGTGCATGTTGCATATCTGAAGGTGCATGTTATTTTTCAGAATATTGTAATTTCATTTCATGGTGGATAATAGAAAGCCCATTTCCTGTCTTTTGCAAATCTTGTCATTCTAAATTTTGTTGTGTGTTTGTGTTAATAAGGGGAGCACCCTTCATCATAATGCATGATAAATTTGCACTCTACCCAATGTGGATTCAAGGGAATAAATTCCTTTACAAATATACATGTTATATGCACATGCATTCAACTAGATTCAATATTAAAACATTTTGGATTCACTTTTAGTCCAATGAACCAGCTGGATCTTTCCTACCCTTTCTTGTCTCAAGTATTGCCTTGTGGTCAGACTCGCGAACCTTCCAAAGAGTTTTATTGTGTGGTTTTCCTCCATTTTTTGAAAAATGGACATTTGATGCAACGACAAGGTTGGAATTATGAAGAATCTTCCTATGTGTCTCCCAATCCTCGAACAACCACAACCTAGGGTTCTCCATACAATACTGTCTAAGCCATGTACCAGTTACAACCACTGCTCCTGTAGGGTATTCTAATCCTTCATCATCTGTAATCGAGTGATCCAATTTCTTTTTGGCCTCAACACAATGACAAAAATAATAATTTGTCCCTTTGTCATTGTCTTTAGGTGTGATAACAGCAAAAACATGGTCTGCAATGATAGAAGCATAACAAGGAGATTACTTTAACAAATTCTTATGATAAAGTACTAAATTTGAGACTATTTGTGAGTTGACAATTTACCTGGTTGTACTAGATCAGACAAACATTCAAAGTCAATGGATGATTCAATTTGCATCAGTTGCAATGCTACTGGGGGACGATCGGAGTCAAGTGGGCTCAAAATTCATGTAGACCATTTGTCAACCCATTCCTTTGACTCACACCCATCCCAATCTTCATATGTGCATGCTGAACAAAATAATTCCACATGTCATGTGTGGATGATACATGAACTTGAATTAGAGCTTCTAAAATAGTGTAGCTCACCTGATCCTATTATTGTACAAAAATCCTCGTATGGTGCAATGTTAGTTTCATCCATCAACCAAAATAATCTATGAACTGTAGACTCACCTTCATTACCTAGACCCATTATAGCATTACACCACTGGACGATACATCTCGCAACTGACAATGTTGCTTTTTCTTTGTACTTTAATTCTTTGTGTGCTAAGGCCCTTTTATACATGCACCTTCACCATCGTGCTCTCCCTTTCCATGACCGACCTCTATAAAATTCCACATATATTGAATACCAGTGTTCATACACATTCAGCTCAACCAATAAAACATCCAAGAATTCTTGAATTGTGATGCACAATTGTCTGACCATATGATGTGTCAATGATATTGTTATGCCCTGCATCCCCGTCCCTACATTTTGTGTGCAAAATGTTGGGTCCCCCTTTTTTTCTTTGCTTTGCTTTTTGTTGCGGCTCTGTCTTGTCTTTCTTTTCTTTTCTTTTTCTTCTCCGGGGTTTTCTTCCCCGGAGTGTGTTGTTTTCTTGGTTTGTTCTTCCCCTCCCGGATCCCGTATCCCGGAGGTTGTCTTTTGGTGGGAAGTTTAATTCCGGACTCCAGGATTGTTTGCGACGATGTTCCCAAGTCTTAGGAACATCATCGTAAGGAATCCTCAGATCCGGAGTCTGGAAGTTTCATCTAACCTAAAAACTTTGGAAGGAGGAGGATGGCTTTTACCGTGGGTATAAATAGAGCTTACCTGTCATTTTCACATTTACTGCGATTAAAAAATTTGAGCACTTAGAGCGAAATATAGCATTTTCACAGAGTTTGCAGAGAATTTGCAGTAATCAAAGCTTGAATCCCTTCTGTGTCCTCTGACGTACGCGAGTGCTCCGTGGTAGTGATCTTGGCGAACTAACGATTCAAGTGTTACAGAGTTCACTCGGTAATCCCTTCCTCCGCCTTCTGCGTTTTCAGGTTGGTGCTTTCGCTCCCCTTCTCTCTGTCTTCTATTCATTTTATTTTTGTGTTGTTTTCACCTGGTTTTGGTTTCGTTTGTTTTTGTTTCATTTCGCTTCATTTCTATCGTCTGTTCTTTTCTTGCCTCTGGTTCGCCGCCCGTTGGTGGGTTGGCTCTGTCGAAAGGTTGTCCACCTTTTGTGCAGATGTAAATAGTTGTTAATAATTGTGGATAAGTTGTAAATGGTTTGTAAATAGCTGGTCTGTGTAGATGTAAATAGCTTGTAAATATCTGTAAGTACTTGTAAAGGGTCTGTAAGTAGTTTATAGATATCGTGTATATGATGTAAATAATTGTATATTTTGGTTTCAGCTTCATCTGGTTTTCATCGCGGGAGTCACCTGCGTGTACATTGATGTATATTTGTATATATATGTATATATTTCTATAGGTAACCCTTATATATATTCCCCCTTCCCGTGTGTATATCCTTTGGCCCTCTGTATATCCTTCCGGGTGGCTCAACGAGCTGGTCGAGTCACCCTTGCTGTTGGTTTTTCGCTTCAAGTTGGCTTCGAGGCAGAAAACCACCTGTTTGAAACTCGGCTCATGGCTGGTTTCAAACAGGCAGTTTTCTCTCTCCTCTATCATGGTTGTCAGAGCCTTATTTATTTCCCATGCGCGCAATTACTTTTGGCCAAGTGGCTTTCCCTTTTCGCGCGTTCGAGTTGTCTCCTCCGCTGCCAGTGCCATCCCATCCATTCAATGCTATTGCACGTGGCATCCACGTGGACCTACTTCCACATTATTCTTTACTAATGGTCACTTCTCCAGGTTGCAGGTCCCTTTCGTCATCTACCCCATTGTCTTCATCCAGTGTGACTAATTTTCCCAGACCCGAAGATATAGTGGAAGTGCCAGGTTCATATTTTGCTTTTCGGATACTTACGCAAAAACTAACTTTTCAGGAAAAGCAAGCGGCGCGGTGATAGGATCTCCGGACCCCGGAGTTATGATTTTGTTTTGATAACTATGTTCTGACAGTTACTTTGTCTCGCAGGTCCGGACTTCACTTTGCAATCATGTCTGAAGCATCCACATCATCCCCTCCCGGGAGTCCGGAGTTGCCATCCACGACCGAGACCAGGGCAGTGGCGAAGTCCAAGATAGAGAAGGCCCTGGAAAAGCTCCCCCTCACCATGAAGTATATGCAGGGTGAGGAGATTGTGGGCTTGAAGATTGAGTCCAAGATAAAGATGATGACCGACACCAGCGTCGGTACTTGGGCAGAAATGCAGGCTCTAGTGAAAATCATGCATATACAGCGACAGGCTGGAGATTCACTCGCTACTAACATTGGAGGTTCTGGTATCCTCAGGGTATCTTGCTTCCCATACTCCATGCAGTCTCCGGAGCTGGTGCTAACTCTAGCGGCCCACTATAACTCCGCCGTTCAGGCCGTCATGTTAGCAGCAACAGAGGCATCAGGATTCCCCACTCCGCTGGTGTCCCTGGACCCAGCCACTTTCCAAATCGGCCTGGGAATCCCGCAATTTGATCAAGCTACAGTGGTTACAAGGTCAGATGCCTTGAAAGAGTTCACCGAGCTAGAGGAGGCCTCTCGGTTGTACATAAAC
>MU222911.1:124642-152139 GCA_018584345.1 Thuja plicata
TGTTCCAGTTGTGCTAACCAGAGATTCTATGGTTCTCAAATACGCTAAGGCATTTGTCCCAGATAGTCGCCATTTGTTATGCCCTGCATCCCCGTCCCTACATTTTGTGTGCAAAATGTTGGGTCCCTCTTTTTTTCTTTGCTTTGCTTTTTTTTGCGGCTCTGCCTTGTCTTTCTTTTCTTTGCTTTTTCTTCTCCGGGGTTTTCTTCCCCGGAGTGTGTTGTTTTCTTGGTTTGTTCTTCCCCTCCCGGATCTCGGATCCCGGAGGTTGTCTTTTGGTGAGAAGTTTGATTCCGGACTCCGGGATTGTTTGCGATGATGTTCCCAAGTCTTAGGAACATCATCGTAAGGAATCCTTGGGTCTGGAGAGTGGAAGTTTTGTCTAACCTAAAAACTCCGGAAGGAGGAGGATGGCTTTTACCGTGGGTATAAATAGAGCTTACCTGTCATTTTCACATTTACCACGATTAAAACATTTGAGCACTTAGAGCGAAATATAGCATTTTCACAGAGTTTGTAGAGAATTTGCAGTAATCAAAGCTTGAATCCCTTCTGTGTCCTCTGACATACGTGAGTGCTCCGTGGTAGTGATCTTGGTGAACTAACGATTCAAGTGTTACAGAGTTCACTCGGTAATCCCTTCCTCCGCCTTCTGCATATTCAGGTTGGTGCTTTCGCTCCCCTTCTCTCTGTCTTCTGTTCATTTTCTTTTTGTGTTGTTTTCGCCTGGTTTTGGTTTCATTTTTTGTTGTTTCGTTTCGCTTCGTTTCTGTCGTCTGTTCTTTTCTTGCCTCTGGTTCGCCGCCCGTTGGTGGGTTGGCTCTGTCGGAAGGTTGTCCACCTTCTGTGCAGATGTAAATAGTTGTTAATAATTGTGGATAAGTTGTAAATGGTTTGTAAATAGCTGGTCTATGTAGATGTAAATAGCTTGTAAATATCTGTAAGTACCTGTAAATGGTCTGTAAGTAGTTTATAGATATCGTGTATATGATGTAAATAATTGTATATTTTGGTTTCGGCTTCGTCTGGTTTTCATCGCGGGAGTCACCTGCGTGTACATTGATGTATATTTGTGTATATATGTATATATTTCTGTAGGTAACCCTTGTATATATTCCCCCTTCCCGTGTGTATATCCTTTGGCCCTCTGTATATCCTTCCGAGTAGCTCGACGAGCTGGTCAAGTCACCCTTGCTATTGGTTTTTTGCTTCAAGTTGGCTTCGAGGCAGAAAACCACCTGTTTGAAACTCAGCTCGTGGCTGGTTTCAAACAGGTGGTTTTCTCTCTCCTCCATCATGGCTGTCAGAGCCTTATTTATTTCCCATGCACGCAATTACTTCTGGCCAAGTGGCTTTCCCTTTTCACGCGTTCGAGTTGTCTCCTCCGCCGCCAGTGCCATCCCATCCATTCAATGCTATCGCACGTGGCATCCACGTGGACCTACTTCCACATTATTCTTTACTAACGGTCACTTCTCCGGGTTGCAGGTCCCTTTCGTCATCTACCCCATTGTCTTCATCCAGTGTGACTAATTTTCCCGGACCTGGAGATATAGTGGAAGTGCCAGGTTCATATTTTGCTTTTCGAATACTTACGCAAAAACTAATTTTTCAGGAAAAGCAAGCGGCGCGGTGGTAGGATCTCTGGACCACAGAGTTATGATTTTGTTTTGATAACTATGTTCTGACGGTCGCTTTGTCTCGCAGGTCCGGACTTCACTTTGCAATCATGTCTGAAGCATCCGCATCATCCCCTCCCGGGAGTCTGGAGTTGCCATCCACGACCGAGACCAAGGCAGCGGTGAAGTCTAAGATAGAGAAGGCCCTGGCAAAGCTCCCCCTCACCATGAAGTATATGCAGGGTGAGGAGATTGTGGGCTCGAAGATTGAGTCCAAGATAAAGATGATGACCGACACCAGCGTCGGTACTTGGGCAGAAATGCAGGCTCTAGTGAAAATCATGTATATACAGTGACAGGCTGGAGATTCACTCGCTACTAACATTGGAGGTTCCGGTATCCTCAGGGCAGCTTGCTTCCCATACTCCGTGTAGTCTCTGGAGCTGGTGCTAACTCTGGCGGCCCACTATAACTCCGTCGTCCGGGCCATCATGTTTGCAGCAGCAGAGGCATCGGGATTCCCCACTCCGCTGATGTCCCTGGACCCAGCCACTTTCCAAATCAGCCTGGGCATCCCGCAATTTGATCAAGCTACAGTGGTTACAAGGTCAGATGCCTTGAAAGAGTTCACCGAGCTGGAGGAGGCCTCTCGGTTGTACATAAACGCCAACTGGCTCAAAGTCCCGAAGAGGGACCCCAAAAGAATGAAGATTGACATCCCCCACTCTGAATTCAAAGAGAGCATCCGGATGGGGATGATTGCACTGGCACGGGTATTTGGGAAACCTTCCGCCCAAGAATTTGCAAAATGGATGTATTATTTCCTGTTCGCCATGTCCACTAATGGACAATTCTTCGACTGGGCTACTATCATTTTCAACCATGTCGACTCCTAGCTCCGGCAGCTAGGCAAGGATAAGAAGTTCTATATGACTTCTTATGTTTTCTGGGCCTTGGTTCATCAGAGGCCCCGCTCCAATGGCCTGCTTACAGACGGCGTCCTCGGATTTGGTCCGGGACAAAAAGCACCGTGGGACCATTTCCCACAGATTCAATGGGAGGCCAGCTTCCCCAGTTACTGTCGGGTAAACAATTGTTTCGTTTACCATCATCTGCTGACGCCCACCTAGGATGCCAGATACCGCCTATCTAATGAGGCGATGAAATTGGTTAGTAGTTATGGGCACTACTACATTCAGTTCCAGCAGCATACCTACATTAGGGTCGCCGGCTTCTCCGAGAAACCCTACTTGTTGCCCAGGCATTGCGGGGACAAGATCGTGCTGCTGGAGTATTGCAGACAAATGACGGAGCTGCATACCTTCTTGGGCCTCAAGAAGGTCACCAATGTTTCATTCCCGATCACTTGTGGGAACTATATCTGCAGTCTGGCCACCGCGAATGAGGTAGACAAGGAACTTAAAAGTTACAACTTGCAGGAGTTTTACTTGGCGCGGAAGAACTTTGATCCGCACGGCCGAATAGCAATAGCACTACCTCGGGCCTCAGAGCCCCACCAAGCACACATAAAAGACTTCTGGGAAGATCGCTAGGATGATATGGATGTGCGCAGCTAGCATTATGATAGGATGACGGCTGGAATGATGCAGGAGCTAAAGCTTTGAAGATTCCCGGAGGGCTTTTCAGATGACACCCCCACCACAGATCCCCAGTACAAAGAAAAGGGGATTGATAAATTGGCACTGCCCGCAATAAATTGGGCCACCTAAGAAGATCACACAATTGAGGACTTCACTCGGGAAATTGTCAAGAGAAGTCATACTTATTTCAAGCGGGTGTGCCCCGGGAGTGCACGCCTTGGTCCCCGACCACCACAAAGAGCAACTTCACCGCCGGTATTAAGATCGACTCCGGGGGCCGGGACATCTTCACCAGCTGGGACTTCTGCACAGGGCGCAGTCAAAGGAAAGGGGATAGCCATCACCCCCTCTGCGCAGTAGATTCCCATTCAAGAACAGATTCAGCAATCCATGGCAGCCTCCCAACAAATGAGGGAGCAACTATTGATGAAGCTGGCAACTCCCCCGCTCATGTCCAGACCAATTCGTCCTCCTTCCTCCCCGTCACTGGCTGCCTTAATGACGATGGCGACGGGGGTGGATCCTCTGGAGGTAGCAGTAATGGCAGATGTGGGGCCACCTTTGATCACCCGGAGGAACAAAAGGAAGCACATCCAACAGCCAAAGGCAGAACCGGCGCCAAGGGCATCCCTCCCCAAAGAGGTGGAGATCCTCTTTTCTAGTTCTCCAGAACTGGAGAGAGAGGCCAAACAAACAGAGGACCCAGCCAGTCCCCCTCCAGAAGAAGAGTTTGATTTATTTGCAACCGATGAATTCAGAAACTTGCAAGGGGGCGACACACAAGCTGGGACGGAGATCCTGGAGAAAGAACAAGAGGCTGTGGATTTCCAGAATTTAGAAGAAGAGGCTGTAGAACAAGAAGAGCAGCAGAAAGAAGAGCAAAGACCGGAGATTGTCTCTGGGGCTCAGATAGTACAAGGTCCCGCAGTGGACCAACAGCAATCGAAACAAATGGCATCCGCTGGGGAACCCGGACCTGGATCTTCGGGAACAACCGTAACCCCAGCCGCCGTGTTCTAGGGGCCACTCCTGGGAGTGACCTTTACGCACATAATAACAGCAGCCCAAACTTTGAATCTTGGCCAGATACCTCCCATACTACCCAAAGAGATGCCAATGACGGAAGAAACCCAGCCGGGGGCAGAAGATGAAAAGGGAGAAGAGCAACTTGAAGAGGTAATCCTCGAAGAGGCCGACCAGGGTCCAGATTCACCAATCGACATCACAGACCAGGCTGAGGATATAGAAATTGAAGATGTTGTTGAAGAAGAAGTGCTGGCAGAAAAGGAAATAGAAGAGGCATCGGCAGGAAAAGCAGAGGAGGTGCTCGTTGAAAAGGAGCAACCACCACCGGACACTGGGAGAGTATCAGAAGAACAGACTCTGGTAGGAAGGCCACCTCTCCCACCTCCATGGCTGGTGGAAAGAAAGAAAAGAAAAGCCCCATCCACTCCAACAGCCCCTATCTCTCTGGCCGAAATGATGGCCTTGGCTCAAGCCCCGCCGAAGACAAAGAAGGCCCGGACAGTTCATACCCTCCAAACTAGGCCGGGCAGAGAAACAGTGGCGGTAGTAGCAACGCCTCCCCCAGATGCTGATGAAGCGACTGCAGACCCCACAGACTATAATATTACTGAGGTACACTTGGGTAAAAGAGGAAAGCAGGGCGAAGTAGACCTACTGAAAGAAGCAGCAAGGGCAGTGGAGGCCCGATACGAGAAAGAGGCCCAGAGGCTCAAAGCAGAAAAGGAAAAGAACGCCAACCTTCTTGGGTTGTTTTATGAGCTAGCCATACCCATCAGCGCCGTCCCTCCCCAAGCCTCCACCTCAGAAGAATTACCACAGAGCGACATAGACTCCCTGCGAGTAATGAAGAAGAAAGCCCAAGCAGTTGATGAATGGTCCAATCTGCAGATAGGAAACATCCGGCGTTTCCTAGTATCCACTCTCCCAGATCTATACATGGCCCGGCAGGTTGTTCACCAGGCAGAAGCACTAATTGAACAGTGGGAGAGTGATACTAAAAATTACCAGGCGTGGAAAGCAGAGCTCGAAGAGCTCCTCACTCTGGGAGAAGATCTAGTTTCTGAATCTGGGATTCTGGGTGAGGAACCATTTGATTTCGTAAGAACTCAGCACTCCAGACTGGACCTCACATTGGAGGTAACCAAGCAACTGGTAGAGTCCTTACAAGAGAAGGTAAATAAAGTAAAATATTCTTTTAATTCATGTAAATCTTTCGTAATAAAGGCTTCCGGGGTGGATCCCTTCAGCGCAGATACTTATACTCCCGAGGAGTCAGTTTTGGGAGGTTTTGATGAAATAGTGGGCTCTCGGTATCAATCTCCAGAAGGAATTGATGGGGCTAAAATGATTAAGTTGACCAAGGTGGTGCTTAGAGGCCACGATGCCGCAAAGATGGCGGATGAGTTTAAAAGTGATGTTCCGGAACTAGGGGAACAAGTTGAGATGGCCAGATTCAGAAGGGCCAGTTTGAAGAAGGTTGATGAAGATGGTATTTTCCACCTCCTTCAGGCCTTTGGTGATAATAAATAGCCTTGAGCGTTCCCCGAGAACTGGGGAAGTTTGAGCATTCAGTATTCTTTATTCTTTCGGGGACGTAAGTTCCCAGATCCTGGAGTACCGGATCCACAATCTGGTATTCTTTAAAGTGATCTGCGTCCTTGTCCCTGAGGCCGTCCGGTCACTTTCAGAGGCGGTTAATTAAGACTGTCAGAAGGTAGTTGTACACATTAAGAGGCATTGGCTCGACAGTTGGTTTCTGACAATGGTATTCTCGAGGCACCGTTCAAAGGTACACCTGGCACATTGGAGACAGGGCACCGCGTTTCCCATTTATGAGGCATGTAGCCTCAATTCCAGAAGGACCTACTTTCTTCTTTCCTCTCTCCAACTCTCTCCCCGAGGCCGATTCTTCCGATGTATCTTCTTATCTTCTTCCTCTGATCTGGCAGACCTATTCCGTCTCTAGGTCTTTTGTAGGGTGGCGCGGGTAGTACCGGCCCCCATATATTGTATTTTATTCAAATGTAGTGAGTTAGGGTTAGGGTTAAAGAGTTGTATAAATAGGCGAATCAACCCATTTCCAAGGGTCGGCAAAATTGATGATTTTGTTGTCCATAAGAAATAGCAAAGTAATTTCTAGCTTGTTGAGTTGCAGAGCTCAATGCTCTTTTGTTCTGTTCTTAGTAGTTGAATGCTCCCTTGGAGCCACTATTGTATCACGCACCAGTGCTCACTGGATTGAACATTAATGAAGAAGGAAGGATTCATGGCAATGCTGTTGTTATCATCTCTGCTTCTGAGTTAATGGTATTTCATGTTTTAATATTTTGCATGTCCTTTGCTCTGAATGGTTAAAGTAGATTAATGACCTCTTTATTCCCGCTACTAATAAAATACTAACTGATGGTTGTGTATTTCTTCGGTATTTAGTATAGTCTTTCAGAGTATTGTTGATGTTCCGGACCTTTCATCATGACTATAGTTAGATAAATGTTTCTAACCCTGCAGGATCTTTTTCATTTTATTTGCAAAGTGTGGAATACTTCGGGAAAACCCTCACTAAATGGAATCGCCGGGAGGAATGAGTTGAAGTAACTAGCTATCCCCCTCGAAAACAGTCACCTCTCCCAACCGAGCCCCGCACCGTCGTGACCCGACACCCAGGTTCTTGAAGGCCCGGAGGATTTATTTCCTCCGGACAACCTTTACAGGCGGAGTTGGCCGATTTCTCCGGACTCCGGAATTCGGTGACAACTTATGACTGTTGGCAGACCCGGTCAGCAAACCCCCGTCAACAGATATGATATGCTTCTATTACTCAAATCACCATAAAATAGATGAAAGAAACCGTGTACAAACTCTATAGA
Organism: Thuja plicata; assembly: GCA_018584345.1. NCBI lineage: Eukaryota > Viridiplantae > Streptophyta > Pinopsida > Cupressales > Cupressaceae > Thuja > Thuja plicata. The sequence continues at coordinate 131,756 of MU222911.1, forward strand.
ATGTGAACGATCACGCTTATGTAAAAATGATACTCCCTCAATATCTTCCTGTTCTCCTTTGTACTATTACGTCAATGCATAAATGCTATATGAACAAATATAGAAACTTGTTGAGAGCTCTAATACTTTGCTTTCACCTCATTTTGTGGTTGTAGAGTGTAGTTCTCTGCAAAGTCAACAACTGAAACAATGGTATCAAGTGGGAATATGTCCTTGCACAACTTTAATTGCATATCCAACCACCGAGCTCTATGTGTATGCCTTGCATACTCATACACAATCTTGTCATAAAAATACTCATGAACTGATACACTAGAATCTTTTCAATTACTAAATCACATCTTTTAGCCTCCTTTCCATCTTTTAGAGCATATGTGACTGTCTTATATTTTCCAAAATCCACTTTTCATTCCCAATTGCATGTGTACTCTCCATATGTTGAAAATTTGGCAAATGTTGAAAACCACCACAATCTATGCATGTACCATTCAAGCATGCGAGCTTGTAAAATTGTTGACCATCCGCTCTTTCACATAAAATTATAGTAATTAATTCCCTTGAAGATGTAGGTAGGTCATTTATGTTACAAACCTGTAAAACATTGTTAGAATGCAAATCTACACATATATGCTTATAAACATCAAAATGGTTAGAAAATTCAATATGTACCCTACAACAACAAGTTGTGCATGTGTGATTTATCTTCACATAAAAAGGTTTAGCCATTTCAAAATATCTTTGCCTAATTTTAAATTGAGGATACGTATGTATAAATTTTGCAAAGAATTGTGTCTGAGTTGAATCCAAAAATATTTTAGATGTGGAATGCGGGTTCAACTACCAATCCTCCTTCTTACAACATCTCATTGATTAGGAGATACGCGTGCACGTTATTCTTCCAAAAGTCTTCAATGATGGATTTTAAAGCTTCAACAATTGATTTATCCTTCCGCAGTAGTCTACCATAAAATTCCCATAACTCATTGTTATTTGGGTCTTCCGCTCTTTGACGCCTTCCCACAGCTCTCTTGAGAGACTTTCTACTTATTTTCAATGATTTTCTTGTCTTTCTAATGAGTCAAGATTTCTTAATTTGAGTGCTTACTATTGTTGATGCAAGTACATGATGTGTGACATTACTATCTTTTGTGTGTGATATAGAACCCACACTCTCATATGCAGTTATTAGATTCTTTACAATAGATTTTTCACTTGAATCATCCATTGTTCTTAGCCCAAGAATATTCATGATGGGCCTAAATTTTAGATTTCTCATCATTTGAACAAATAGTTGACATCTTCCTGTCATAATTAAATTCTCAAAAAATAATCTCCAAATATGGATAGCATATCTTTGACAAGTACGCTTGGGAATCTTGTCATGTATTTGTTGCAAAATGTTAGTATCAATATCAATCAAATATTTTGGCTTTCTGTAAATTATTCTAGGAGGTGTTTTCAACTGTTGAGTGGCCTCAAAATTATGAACATCAACAAAATTATGTGTCAATTATGTACCATCAACCGAAGATGACGTGCCTTCAAATTGAGATGTGAAAGATGGATCCTCACCAACTTTAGATGTTAATGGTGTGCCTTCGACATGAAACGATGTTGTGCCTACACCTTCGAATGTAGATAATGGTGTGCCTTCAACACGACATGATGTTGTGCCTACACCTTCGGATGTAGATAATGGTGTGCCTTCAAGATTATACAAGGGTGTGTCTCCAACATTGGATGGTGGTGTCTCTTCAACTTGGGAACTGATAGATTATGTGCCCACATCTTCATAATTCAATTGTCTTGTTGCACGCAAGTTTCTCATCCGTTGCATTTTTGTTTCCAATTCCAATTCTCTCTTACTTTCTATTGATGTTTCATGTTCCTCATCCAAAGGCAAATCTTATATGGTATGAAATTTTTTTGTTCACAAAGTTGTCTCATTCTTTCTCTTTTCATCTCTTTGTCTCTTTCATGTTCTTCTGGTGTTAGATTCTTTGCTCCTTTCCTAGGCATGATGATGATTTCTACATATGAATTCATTACAATTTTCAAATTATTATAATAATCTATTACTAGAAGTAAAACTTTATAATATCAATCTAAATTATATTAACTCAAAATATAATAGAAATGTATGATAAATTATAATATAAATCTTTTACAAGATGTTAAATTATTTCTTCAACAAATCCATATCATAGCAATTATAAACAAAAAGACTCTTTATTCACAATTCACATGTAAAAAATAAAAAACTTACCTCAATGGATAAATTTTGGTGAAGAATGATTGACTTTCATTCTTTGATGTTGAATTTTGAACAAAAATGTGTTGCAAATTGATAAAATATACTTCTTTGTGATCTTCAACACCATGAAAAGCGAATATTTTTCGATTAGACTATAGAAAACAAACAACAATAGTTAAAAGTGGGCCTCTTTCATGAGTTTCTTACCTTTATTACCATTTTTTGTGTTCTTACATAGGGTGTACACCCTATGTTAGACACACACACACACACACACACACACAGATCTCCTTTTGTCATTTTGTGTCTAAAATAGGGCATACACCCTATAGTGACTATAGGGCATATGCCCTTTTAATGACATTGATGTTTACCAAGCCTAAGGCTTGGATTTGCCTTGGAGTTCCAACCCAAAGGCCTGGAGGGTTCAAACAGGTCTAAGATGTGTTTTCCAACAAACATAAAAAAAAAAAACATTTTTTCTTGTGTGCTCCCTGTCAGGTTTGCACATGGTTCAATAATGATAAAATTAGACGACATGATATTGTAGATCTCTCTGATAGCTATCTAATGATGTAATTTATTTTGAATTCTCATTATGTTCAACTTTTTATTTATAATTTTTTTTTGAAGTATGTCTGATTTTTATCAAAAACCAACATGTATTCATTTGGGCTTAGATTTTGGCTCGTTCATCAAATTTTGAAAAAAATTTACATTTTCAAAAACTAGACTCCATTCTACACACTTTTAAAAAAAAAGTTTTGATTTTCATTTAGTTTTCAATGATTTCTAGGGGTGCACATATAAATTTCATGTTTTCAAGATGTGTCCACTTTGGAAAATGGCAAAAAATCACACTTTCATCAAAAAATTAGTAGGAAAATACAGGATAAACTAGGTGGTGTTAGCTAATTTCTTACCGGAGCGATTAATTTTTTTTAAAAAAAAAATTAACATTTTAGGGGGAGCACACCAGATGCTATGTTATGTTTTTTCACAAAAAATAGGACCACTTTTTGTGCTCCCCCTTTTTGAGGGCATTAATCTCTACCATTTCTAAATAACATTAGTAGTTTAGAAACTAGATTTGAAGTAGAAAAACTCTTGTTTTAATCACATTTTAAAATTTTGAATGTAACTATCCTCAATTTATCAATGAAGTTCAGAAAAAAAGTGGCATCTTATACCCCCTTTTTGGTCCCCCATTTTTGTGCACTTACCCTACAAAATTGTCAAAATAATTCTACCATTTTGTAGAATGCTTCTTCATGATGGCCCAAAACTAATTAAGCAAACCTTCTAGATCAACTCTAACCCTTATTGTATTATGTATTGCCTCATGTTCACATTCACAAAGTTTCCATAAATTCTTCTTACGATGTCTACCAGTATACTTTATCAATTCAATATTTGTTGCAACAAGAAGGTTCGAGTAATGAAAAATATGTATATGTGTCTCATAATCCTGAAACAACCACTTCTTAGATTTTTGGATAGGGTGCCTGCATTTCATAGAAATATAAATTAATACAAAATTCAACATATAAAGTGTAATAGAATGATGGTAAGAGTTCTCAAAGTCGTCAAACAAGAACACATTATATTTTGATAGCATACCTTCTAAGCGATGTCCCTGTCACAACAACGGATCCTATTGGGTACACAATGCCCTCTCCATCAATAACTGTAGTTGTCAATTTCTTTTTTCCCTTAATACAATGACACAAAAAGTAATCAAACCCTTCCTCATTGTTCTCATATGCAACAACTGCATATACATGACCTGCAATTTATAGAGGGATAAGTTAACACCCTAAACACTTAACCACCTAATAAAAAATGAGTTCAAGTAGGTTCAACAGAGTCCGTCTCAAAATGAAGAATAAATTGAGAAATTACCTGGTTCAACTAGGTCAGATATGTGATCAAAATCCGTTGATGCTTCAAACTGGCTCAATTGTAGTGCTCTAGGAAGTTGATATGTATCAAGCAGTTGCAAAGGTGTATAAGACCATTCGTCAACCCACTCTTTTGATTTGCATTCCTCCCACGCAAAATTCATACAAGACAAGCAAAGACATGCCATTAATCTAGTATAAATACCTAGTGATGCTGCATTTGAACTTCTAAATGAGTGCATGTCACTTGATCTTGTTAGTGTACAAAAATCTAGATAGTTTTCAATGTTAGACATGTCTATCAACCGGAAAAATATATTAACCATAGACTTACCTTCATTACCTATTACCATCGTAGATTTGCACTATCATACAATTTTTTCTGCATTTATTAACTCACCACCACCTTTGTACTTCAATTCCTCTCTGGCAAGAGCTCTTTTTACACATGCACCCACACCATCATGCTTGCCTTTTCCATGCCCCGCCTTGGAAAAATTTCAAAAATGTTGAATGCCACTTGTCACATGTATCCTACTCAACCAATAGAACATCCTTGCATTCTTGAATTGTGAGGTGCAATTGTCTGACCATATTATGTGTTGGTTGTACTCAATACCTCTTTCCCTTAAATTCTCATAGAAAACTTTGAAGCAACCTTGCATAAACTCTAATGAATGTGTGCGATCATCAGTTATGTAGATGTGATACTCTCTTAAAAACTTTCTATCTATGTCTGTGCTATCATGTGCATGCAAGAATTCTATATGTACAAAGATCGTCACTTGTATAGAATAGTAATACAATGCCTGCACTTCATTTTGAGGTTTAAGTGTATAATTCTCAGAAAAATCAACAATGGAGACAATAGTACCAAGGGGAAAATTATCCTTACATATCTTGAATTGCTCATCCAACAATCTAGCTCTATGTGAATGACATATGTGTAACACCCCAAAATTGGCATCTTGCAACCCTAACCAATTTTGTTGCATTTGTCATTCTTTTGAATCATCAAAGTCCTATTGTACTAGGCAATTCTGAGTTTTGGCTTACTCTACTCGACCTAAGTGTCAAATGTAGATAATCCTAAATCTGCATTAATCATAACATTATATTTAACTCCTAAAATATCAATTAGCTAAACAAACCCTATGATTGAATTAATTTAATTATAAAGTCCTAGCACTTTAATTAAATTAAATTCACTGCTTTTAGCTAAAATACATAAAAAGGAATTAAATAATATTTAATTATTAAATAAATATCCTCATTTCAAAAATTGAATTTAATTATTCAAATAATTGAGAAAAACACATTTATGAGGTCATATTCTATTTATTTAATTAAATATTCTCTCAAAAATATTCTCTCCTGTTCAAAAATGGAAACTTTGAATTAATTGTACTTTAAAGAAAAAGAAAACAGTTAAAAAAAAAAAGAAAAAAAAAAAGAAAAAAAAAGAGAAAACAATTCATTGTTTTCTTTTAAAGAAAGCTTGCTAATTTGAACTAGCTTTTCTATCTGTTTTAATTCAAAGGGAAACTTTCTATTCTGAGCAGACTCTCAGTCTATAAAAGAACTCCCATTTCTCATTCAAACCCCCTGGCTAAGATGCATTGTTAGAATAAAGAATTGCTGCTACATTTTAGCTCATAATCTCATTTACATTAAGCTCTCATTTTCATAGATTAGTTTCAATTTCTTAGATTAATCTCATTCAATTCATGTCATAGTTTAATCTCATTTAGATTAATCTTGCATCTTTCATTCTTAGATTAATCTTGCATTGCATTGCATTCATGGAGAAAAATCCTTCATTCTTAGATTGGTCTAGGTTGTGAGACTCTCATTCTGAGATCCATTCAAAACCCCATCTGGATAGAAGGCAACAAGTCGAATGATACAAACATGCAGGATGAATAACTCATATTCACTTCTGTATGTGGCTGATGAATAAGGACTATTTTGAAGTGTATGGTTGAATAACAAGGCCACATTTAACATATACATTTCTGGCACCCACCGTGGGGCTCAAAAATTAATTTTTGGCCTCATTCTACACTTTTTTTTATCAATTCTAGTTTTCGTCTGTACGGCTCTATAATGAAAGTTTGCGTGAAATTTCTTGTATAACCACATGAAGTTTTGCAAGTACATGCATTTATTCACGCACGCTGATGGGTTTCTTTGCACAAACCGTAATACTTCTTCGCGCGCCATTTGAATCCAATGATCTTTAAATTGTAGTTTTTGATATCTTTATTTCTGCTATTTTTTTACCACTAATGGTTTCTATTTCTTGTTAACTATGTTTTTCTGGTTTTTTATCTCTGAAATAGCTTAACGGTGGTTTGCAGGACGCTGAAATGAAGAAAGAAAATACAAACTACTAATGTAGTTACTCTAGGACACTTGTCAAAGATGTTGCGTGTTTTCACAAAACTCCCGTGTATGTTTTTAGTAGTTAGAACACACTTCGGTTGGTGCTTAAAATGAATCATTGTCTTGCATGATTGAAGTGTTTTCTAGTTTATAATTCCAAGAACTATATGAACATATCCTCTCTCCTCACCTTTATGGATCATGGGTGTAAGAGAAATTCATATGATTCTTCGAGTGTGGCTACCTCCTGAGAGCTTCAGTAGAGCCAGTGAGAGTGAATGCCCAACTAGTAACAGGCTAAAGTCAAGTCCTTCTGAACCGGTATATAAAAAATGCCATTGTGATTAATCTCATAATGGATAGGTGTGAAATTTTTGTGGAAACCAAAATCTCCTCTAGTACCCTAGTGGTGCATTAAATTCCCAACATCATTAAGGTAAAATCCTTGCTTTGAAAGGATTGGGAGAGCCCCCTTAATTGGGAAAATGACTTGATCACAACCACCTGAACATATGTCATTACTACAAACTGTTGTTATAGTATCCAAAAACCCTCTATCTGTTGGTGTGGAAGGTCAGAGACCAACTAAGATGCCCCACACTTTTATGGCTCTTAGTAGAGACAATAACCCTTTGGGAAGCAATTCCTTTGGGGTTCAAAGCTTGGTGTGCCTGAGAAGTGAGTGCACATGTAAAGAGGAGCCCATGCCTCCAAGCTTCTAAGTTTTCCACTATGAGTAAGCATAGTTGAACTTTAGTTCAAGTGGGGATTCAATAGATACTGCCCTGACTATCCTAGGATTGTGATGTGTCTTTTCTGGTAATACAAAAATTCTGCTTAATGTGTTTTGCATGGGTGTATCATTTAAACAATCGAAATAAACATCAAATCACACAAACTGTCAAACTTGAACATGTCTAAAACAATCTGTAAGTCAAACTCTTTGTCAGAAAATAGCATGATCTTGTCTCTAAAAATGCAATTTGGTCTTAAATATCTGATTCTGTAGAATTTTTCTTTTCCACTACCAAGTCTCGTACGAAATTCTGCCATCTTTGCATCATTATTTGAGAAACTTTGTGCAACATGCTAGCAATCATCATGTGACATTTTGCAACCTTCCTATCATTTTATTCAATTTTATTCACCAGTTTGTCATTATATTTCACGTGGGACTGCATAGTTTTGCGCACACCTGTGAGAATATTCGTGCAAGAAAGTACTTCTTCGCGTGAGTCTGCAACATTTTGTCAAAATAGCAAGCAATTTCTCATCTATGAGGCATCTTTCTGCTAAATTTGGTCTCTGATCTGGGTCTGTTTATCTACCTTCTGTCTGCACATAGTCTGCAACTTGATTTCTTGGGTTGAGAATTACGTGATTCTTGCTCAAACTGGTCTCATCTCATATCTTTTGGTCTATTTCTACTATGTCGTCATACCTTGTGTCGCAATAGTCATCTCTCGGCTGTTCTAGCCTCATTTCTGATGATTTGCACCAAGTATACTTCACCTTTTGGCACTTTTTGTGTATTTACTTTGAGACAATTTCAAGTGTGGTCCTAGTTTACATCCCTTGTACAATCTTTTTCTATGACTGTTACAACTCGAAGAGGAAAAATATTCCCTTCAATCAATCAAGAAGAATCTGTGCTTTCAACACCATTGCCAGCTACATGTAGTGAGGAATCATCTCGATCTCCCTCTCCGGTACTTTGAACTTACGTCAAACGATGATTTCTAGTGGATTTTAGTCAAGATCAAAACCCTTTATTCCAAGAGGATCCAAATTCTTAAGATACTCAACCTTCTCATAGTAATTCTTTAAACATTGAACACTTGCATTCTAGCAAGACAGTAGATCAAGACCAATCAGGTAAACATAGCAGAGATGATCTCTCTAAAACCACGGGTAAATTCCTTTTTCAAAACCCCCTAATGATGAGGAAATCAAAATAATCCAATTAGATATCGCAAATACTTGTGCCAATAAAGATTTTTGTAAGATGATGGAAATTCTCCTAGCTAAGGAAAAAGAGAAATACCTTCTCAAACTAGCCAATCAAGGGGCTAAGTTACCCTCCAACTATAATGTAGAGACTCTTTTCACTAAAGAGGATGAAACTAAAAACTCCAAGTTACAAAAGCAAGTTCAAAGTATGCAAGAAAAAATTATTCAACTCATGAAGGATAAAGACAAACCTGTTACATAGTTCGCGTTGGAAAGCATTTTTCCATTCTCATTTGATAAGAGTCTATTCATGCCTCCTTTTCCTAAAGGAGTTGAACTTCCCAAGTACAATAAATACTTGGGTACCTCTGATCCCCAGGATCATCTGAGAGAGTTTGGTGCTCTCTCCATAGAGTTTATACATGATCAAAACTACCTCATGCATCTTTTCCCACGTAGTTTGGGAGGGCCAGCTATGGAATGGTTCTTTAGGCTACCAAATCTCCCCTTCTCACAGGGAGATCCTTGACAAAGCCCTCACAGAGGCAAATGTCCCAAAATATCTTGATCTCGACCAGTTTCAATCCATGGTAGGTCACTTGACCTCCTCCCATTACTTGTCTTTCTTCGAGGAAGATGACCATTCTTTGAGTGACCCACATAATAACCCCTTGCACATTGCATTCATGATTGGTCCAAAGCGCATTCACCATGTTCTCATAGATAATGACGTTGGCCTCAACATTTTCTCTGCTACCTTCCTTACTATGTTAGGCTACGGTGAAGACTGCATAGATGCCCGCAAAAAGATTACTATTAAGGCCTATGATGAAGAAGAATGGAAATCTAAGGAGCTAGTTGTGTTTCCAATCAGAGTTAGCCCTATTAAAAGGGATGTTATTTTTCAAGTGCTTGACATTCCTTTGGCATACAATATTCTGTTAGGCTGGACATGGATCCACAAAATGCAGGTTGTCCCTTCAACATACCATTGGTGCATTAAGTTCTCATTCCAAGGATCTGAAGTGACTACACCTGCTAATACACGCTATGATTGCAACACACTCACAAATTCTACTGATATATTTGTGCCTACCAACAGAGAGTCTACTGAGTTCTTCGAGACTAAACTAAAGGAAACGGAAAAGGCTCTGACACTCAAGAAAACTGACATAGGAGGATATCGATTGAACCCATGCTTTCTGTTACATCTCTACCTTTGTCTCCATGTTCTTTTGGGAGACCTTCTGAGAACACTAAACCTTCTATAGTTTATCTTCAAATAAAATATGGTGGTACCTTTATATAGGCCAAAATACCATTAGAAGAAGAAGCTAAAAACAAGGCTATCAAAGCTTGGATCTATAAAGGGGAAGACACCTCTAAATAAACCACTACACCTTGTGACATAAAACATGAACATTATGGCAAGGGTCTAACTATTATACAATGTTGTTGCTACAAAGGGAATGGTCCCATAGGTGCGAATAATAAAGGATTGCTTGCACCACTTGAAGCTATTGGTCGATGAACATGTGACTGTATAGGTATAGGCTTCAAGAAGCTCACATTTCAACTGGGGATAAACAAATTTTTAGCTCAAGTAGATCAAAAACCAACACCTAACAATACATCTAGAATCGAAGAGTCTGAAGACAGTTCTATGGAGGACTGCTTCCCTTGTCCCGTTCCTCCAGATCTGGCAACATTCTTTGCTGAGCCAAATGACTTTATACCATGTGTTAGTAGAGTCAAGACTGATAGCGACTCTGATGACACCACTTCACTTTCTCCATTAACCTATGAACAATGGAAAGAAATGCAAACTATAAATCCAGGTCATCAGGGTGATTTGTACATACCATCACACTTTCAAGAGCAGTTTGAATAGGAATCCTAGCCACTTCACACTAAACAAGAAGCAGATGATGCTGCAAATAATAATGAGGTACCTACATCAAAAGGTGCTCATCTAACCATAGAAGAGGGTCTAGGAATAACTCATCTTAACTGGGGACAAAGGGTTGATTTCACTCATGTTCTTGATATGACACCCAATAATGAAACAGACTCTCATGAGTACGAGTTTGATGATTTGTCATATGCCACCTATAACAGGGATATAGATATAGTGCACACATATGAAAACCTTCTTGAAGTAGGTAAAGGGTCTAGTGTAAGGTCAAACGAGTTTGACTCCATAGATGTTAATGTGTCATCTACTATGATCACTACAAATCAAAGGAATTTGACTACACCTTTGGATGAGATCGCTCTAGGTCTTGACTTTCTAGTCCATGCTTTCAATGATTATACCATGAACGCACTTGAACCTGTCACTTCTCTTTCACTTTTCCATCTTGAGCTTATAGACTAGAACTCTCCCTCCCCATCTAATGAAGTTCTTACATTCTAGAATGATTACACTCTTGCATGTTACCTCCATGCTATTGAACCTGTAACGTCCTCCACTAGTGAAGAAAGTATCAACATGACTGAGGCTGATATCAAGTATCTCAGTCACAAAATCAAAAGAAGAAAAAAAAGGTGCTCTGATGGTGAAAACCACATTGTAGCAGTGTCAGAGCCTAAAAAGTCAAAATAAAGGACGTATCCAAGGGTGAAACCCTCTCTTGATATGCTTCTGAGTCATTTCCAGGAACGATCATAATTGAACCAACTCAACCAATCAACTTGGGTACAGAAGTTGAACCTTAGATCATTCATTTGGCACAATCATTATTTGAGGCAGAAAGAGAGGAATTAACTACATTATTCCGAAGCAAAAAGATAAAATTTGCATGGAAATGTTTAGACATGCCAGGATTAGACCCTAATCTAATCATGCACCATTTTTCCATTGCACCAGGCGTCAAGCCTGTCAAGAAAAAGCTTCAGAAAATGCATCCACATGTGGCTCTACTTGTCAAAGCTGAATTGGAGAAACTTCTTAAGGTAGTATTTATCAGAGCAATTGAATATGCATAATGGATCTCTAACATTGTTCTAGTATCAAAACATGACAAATCTATCTGAGTTTGCACAGACTTCAGAGACTTGAATAAGTCATGTCCTAAGGATGAATTTCCACTACCCAATATTGATATGATTGTAGACATGATAGCAGGATATGAAATGTACTCACTAATGGATGGTTTCTCTGGCTACAACCAGATAAAGATCGCACGAGAGGACCAAGAGAAAATTGCTTTCACATGTGCATGGGGCACTTTCTATTGGAATGTCATGCACTTTGGACTCAAAAATGTTGGTGCTACATATCATAGAGCTATTACCACTATATTTCATGACATGATGCATAAAACAATAGAAGATTATGTTGATGACACTCTAGCTAAGAGCATGCAATGAGCGAAACACCTTGCGGATCTAGGTCCTATACTAGATGGCATGGAATAGTTCAGTCTGAGGCTCAATCCTAATAAATGTGCATGCGGTGTAACATCTAGAAAATTGCTTGGTTATATCATCTCTACAAAAGGCATTGAATTGGATCCTAAGAAAGTTAAAGCTATGATGGAAATGCCGCCACCAAAGAATATCAGACAAATGAGAGGACTTCAAGGCCGGTTACAGTCTATCTAGCCCTTGATCTCACAACTGGTGGACAAGTCACAACCATTCACCAAGAATTTGCACAAAGGTGTGACCTACCAATGGAACAAAGAATGTGATGAGGGTTTCACACAAATTAAACAATATCTTGCAAACCTGCCAATACTGATGCCTCCTATTCATGGGAAGCCGCTTATACTTTACATCTCTACTATAGATACATCATTGGGTATCCTATTAGCCCAAGAAGATCAAAACAAAAAAGAAAGGGCTATCTACTACATTAGTAGAACTATGGTTTCATATGAAACAAACTATTTTTTTATAGAGAAGGCTTGCCTCGTAGTGGTATTTGCTTCACAAAAACTATGACACTACATGTTGGCTCATACTACACACCTAATTTCCAAGATTGATCCTCTGAAATATTTTCTTAGTAAAGCTACCCTCATAGGTAGACTAGCTAAATGGGTCATGCTTCTCAGTGAATTTGATATTGAGTATGTAGAAAGAAAACCCATTAAGGGGCAAGCAATTGCAGATCAATTGGCAGAAGCACCTGTAGTAGATCATCAACCATTGAACATTGAATTTCTAGATGATTAATATTACTTCTCACGCATCGATACTGGACTATGTTCTTTGATGGTTCATTTACCCAACAGGCGTCAGGTGTTGGGATACTATTTATTACACCTCAAAGGTACTCTTTACCAAAAGCATATAAGATGTTGTTTCCTTGTACAAATAAAATTGCCGAGTATGAAGCTTTGATCAATGGTATGAAGATTACCCTTGAGTGGCGAGTGGATGAGATTAATGTCCTTGGAGATTCACAATTAGTCATCAATCAAGTAAATGATATCTATTAGAAAAAATATGACAAGCTGGTGCCTTATAAATGGTTGGTTGATGACCTCAGAAATTATTTTGTTCACATCACATTCCAACAGGTTCCAAGGGCAGATAATAAAGCAACGGATGCCATGGCTACTCTTGCTTCCATGCTACAGATGCCAGAAAATGATTTTTGACATGAATTCCTAGTGGAGACGTTACACCACCCAACCTATGATTCTCCTGAGTCCCAAATGATCTATTCTGTCATTGGACATGATTCATCCCGCTACCATCATATCTATTATTACCTTCATGACCAGATTGTTCTGGACACTTACACCCAGAATGAGAAACGTCACTTAATCTGCAGTACTTCACGGTTTGTCATCATAGCTAATGAATTGTATAGGCGCAGTCTAGATGGTACCCTTCTTAGGTGTTTAGAACCTGATGAGTCCAAATGTGTGTTAGTAGAGGTGCATGAAGGCATCTGTGGGTCTCACTCTAACTGCCTGACACTGGCCTGTAAACTTATTAGAGTTGGTTACTATTTGTCAGATATGGAAAACAAAGCTACATAGTTTGCTAAGTCTTGCAAACAATTTCAACTACATGGAAATCTAATTCATGCCCCAGCCAAGGAGCTTATTCCCTTCATTACTTTCTGGCCATTTCAATAATGGGCCTTTGATTTGGTGGGTCAGATTTATCCCTCGTCCCCAAATGGATATAAGTTCATCATCACTGCTACAGATTATTTTACCAAGTGGGTGGAGGCAGTCCCTCTCACCATTGCCAATGGAAAATCAGTAGCAATGTTCATTCTCAACTACATCATCTATAGGTATGGTGTACCCTTAGCAATAATCATTGATAATGGGGGACAATTCAAAAACAAGGATTTGATGGAGCTACGCTCTAAGTTTAAAATTACTCAGCATTGGTCTTCAATATATTATCCTCAAGGTAATGGACAGGCAGAAGCATCAAACAAGACAATCCTTAAAATCCTGCATCACACAGTTCACAATTCTGGACAAGATTGGAATCTCCATATCAATCTAGCTCTCTGGGCATACAGGACAAGCATTAGAACACTAACAGGAGCTACACCCTATGCTTTGGTTTATGGAGCAAATGATGTGTTACCAATTGAGGTTGAGATTCCTTCTCTACGAGTCTCTCTAAAAGGCCTCATCACTGATGATGATAACATAATATCTTGGCTACAAGAGCTAGAACTACTTGATGAACTTTGGCAAGTGACGTTCGATCACCTTAGAGCATACCAGAAAAAGATTTCCAAGAGCTATAACAAGAAGGTTTTACCAAGGGATTTCCAAGTGGGTGACCTCGCTATGAGGGAGAACCCTAAGAATCAACGACATCAGATCAAGAAGGGAAAATTTGAACCAAATTGGCTTGGTCTGTATGTTGTCACAGCAGTATTTGGGTCTGGCACCTATCAAATTTCTACTATTGAAGGAGAGCAACTCAAGGAGCCCATCAACGCTCTTTATTTGAAACAGTTCTACAGCTGAGACATCTTTAGTGTGCTCATGTATATAGTAAAGTCCTGAAAAAATTCTAAAAATTGGAAAATGTCTTGAAAACATGATCATCTTAGTGAAAACCTAGTGATAGGTGCTTTGAAAAAATACAAAAAAAATGAAAAAGAGAAAAGGTGCCATTGATGAAAACCTGGCAAACAGGCGTCGTGGTAGCAAAAAAAAAAAAAGAATTTCTTCCAAGAAGGTGAAAACTTGGTCAACAGGTGCCTCTTGTTCCACATTGCTATATCTATTATAGCACCACTTGGCTTTATGCATTTGCTTTCCTGCATTGTTGCTTTCCTGCTTGCATTTGCTTTTTTGCACGCTCTTGGTTCCCGTCAAGACACCAACTTACATGGATTGAAACTAGTCATAATCTAAGGGGAAACCCTCCTGGTCTAGGGGCACTGTCCTATCACCTTCTGGGATCTACTTTGCAATAGTCACTAGTGCTTCTCACTGCATCTTCCTATTGTCGCTTAGCTTATACTGAGTTCTCTCTCCTTGAGAATCTCCCTAACATCAGTCACCAGTGGTTCTCACTGCGTCTGCCTATTGATGTCTAGCTAGTAATATGATCTCTTCACTTGAGAATCTCTCTTGTGTCAGTCACCAGTGGTCCTCACTACGTCTTTCTACTATCACTATCCTATTGAGATTGCTCGCATCCATTACAGTTGGATGTACTCGACACTCTATCTATCGATACTCGGTCTTGATGATCCTTTGCTTTAGTTTGTGCATAGCTTTCAGTCACTTTCATGACACTTTGGTTCCTTTGCAAACCCTGCTTACTTGACACTGATTCAGCACCACATGCCTAGGGGAAGCCAAATCTCGTTCGCCCTTGCAGCATATGTCAAGTCAATCACTGCTACTAGGGGCATGGATCCCCTAATCTAATCGCATCATTGGTTTACATCTAGAGTCAGTAATCTTGTCACTTCTCAAGGATAGCTCGCTACTGACACAAACTGGTGTTTCTCAACACCCCAATTAAAACAGTGTTTCTCAACACTATCTTTGGACACATCTATATTTTTCAACACACATTGGATATCTCAAACATAAACATCTATCGATGATAATCAAACATAATGCACTCATAAGCACAACGGTGTTTTTCAACACCTCATACACATACATATTTGAAAACTTTGAAACTGGGTGAGCTATGATTGAATCTTTCTTTGTATGTTGTCTTTTCTCATGGATTTCGTTGATATTTTCTTTGTCTATTGCTTGTTGGTGTAGTCCCAATGATCCAGTAGCATCAAATAAATAGGGTGTATGTGATAAGAGCTCCCGCATTAAGGTGGAAAAGCCTCACATCCCTTGATCTTGTTTATTTGTACGCCATGGTAAGGTCAGTACTATCTCCTTGATTGTTATTGCTCTGCTTGTTTACACATGATCGTACTCATGGTTATCTTGGCTTTGAATGCCTCGATACTGGTGTACTCTTGCAACATCAACTGGAAACAATGTTTAGGTCATCTTGTCTTTTGTGCCTTGGTGCTTACGTTCATTTCCTACATTTTATCCGATGAAAGTCATATTCATATTCTTATGGTCGCAATGGCACCAGGAAGGATTGTATCAACTTCGATGTTCTAAAAATTCTCAATGATGATGATTATACGATGGGTCTCACAACCATGTCCTAGGAATTGCATCAAGCATAGGATCACATTTTCATTCTAGACTGGCATTGTGGCAGCAATTCGATGCTCACTTCATTGTGTTCTCCTAGATTTGTACATTGAGGGGTTCTCCTTCACCATTCTGGCTTCATCACTACTGCCCAAGTGTTTGATCCTCGCTCTCACTCTTCAAAAGTGGCTATATCGACCGCTTTGAACCCATTTTTGGGATCAAAATCAAAATCAAAATCTGACACTCCTATATAGCTCAAAATCGCATTTTAAAATTTTTTGGGACCGACGCGATTGGACGCTTGTGCAGTCGACTTTCTGATGTCACTTTCTTGTCAGAATCATATCTAATCAACTTTTTCTCAAATCTTTGACTCTTTTCATCAAAAGTCAACTCTAGTCAACTCTAGTCAACCCTAGTCAAACTTGGTCAACCAGACCTTGAAATCACTCAAAATTGATTCTAAATCTTCTAAATTCTTCCATGATCTATTCTGAATTCTTCTTGATATCTGATTCAACATCTATCTATGATTCCTCGCTCTCAATCGTCATTATGACGTGTCATCTTTCCATTTCACTCCCGAGGGGGCAAGATGATTACATCATTGAATCTATTCAAATCAATCTGATCTGAATTCAAAAGTCCTCGTTGCTAGGGTCATCTCATCACTTGGGGCATATACAGTTTTTCATACCTTGCAGTCAAAACTGGGTGTTTCACAACTTTTAATCACTAAGGGCATCTTTGTTCCTTACATCTTGTCATCTATCAGGTATCGAGGCAATCTAACTCAGATTCTTGAGGATCAAGCTTCGTTCTGGAGATGATTCTCCAAATCTTAATCTATTAGGAATTGGGGCAATATAACCCTAAATCCTAAAAATCAAGCTCCATTCTAGAGATGATTCTGAAACTCGATCTAACTAGTGTCTGGGCAATCTAACCTAGATATTGTGGGACTAAGCTTCGTTCTAGAGACAGTCCTAAAAATCTCGATTGACTATCTTTTTATGGACAGGTATTGGGGCAATCTAACCCTGACTCCTGAAGGTTGAGCCTCATTCTGGAGATAGTCTTTTGAAAGATATCAATCTATTAGGTATCTAAGCAATCTAACTCGGATCCCTAAGGATCAAGCTTCATTTTGGAGATGATTCTCAAAATCTCAATCTATTAGGTATCTGAGAAATCTAACTTAGATCCCTGAGGATCAAGCTTCATTCTGGAGATGATTCTTGAAATCTTAATCTATTAGGTATTGGGGCAATCTAACCCGGATCCCTGAGGATCAAGCTTCGTTCTGGAAATGACCCTTGAAAACTCTACTTGACTGGCGTCTTGGCAATCTAACCTAGACTTCGGAGAGTTAAGCTCTGTCCTAGAGATGGCTCTGAAATCTTCATCAGTCGATCTTTGTATCATCAATTTTCAAAATCTATTATTCTGTGCTTCAGACATCAGACTATTATTTGAATCAATGCATTGCTCGCACAACAATTCAAAGAGGGGCAAAATGTAACACCCCAAAATTGACATCTTGCAACCCTAACCAATTTTTTTGCATTTGTCATTCTTCTGAATCATCAAAGTCCTATTGTACTAGGCAATTCTGTGTTTTGACTGACTCTACTCATCCTAAGTGTCAAATGTAGAAAATCCTAAATCTACATTAATCATAATATTATATTTAATTTCTAAAGTATCAATTAGCTAAACAAACCCTACGATTGAATTAATTTAATTATAAATTCCTAGCACTTTAATTAAATTAAATTCACCCCTTTTAGCTAAAATACATAAAAAGGAATTAAATAAATATCCTCATTTCAAAAATTAAATTTAATTATTCAAATAATTGAGAAAAACACATTTATGAGGTCATATTCTATTTATTTAGTTAAATATTCTCTCAAAAATCTTCTCTCCTGTTCATAAATGGAAACTTTGAATTAACTGTGCTTTAAAGAAAAAGAAAACAAAAAAAAACAAAAAGAAAACAGTTCATTGTTTTCTTTTAAAGAAAGCTTGCTAATTTGAACTAGCTTTTCTATCTATTTTAATTTAAAAGGAAACTTTCTATTCTGAGCAGACTCTCAGTCTATAAAAAAATTCTCATTTCTCATTCAAACCCCCTGGCTAGTATGCATTGTTAGAATAAAGAATTGCTGCTGCATTTTAGCTCATAATCTCATTTACATTAAGCTCTCATTTTCATAGATTAGTTTCAATTTCTTAGATTAATCTCATTCAAATCACGTCATAGTTTAATCTCATTTAGATTAATCTTGCATCTTTCATTCTTAGATTAATCTTGCATTGCATTGCATTCATGGAGAAAAATCCTTCGTTCTTAGATTGGTCTAGGTTGTGAGGCTCTCATTCTGAGAGCCATTCAAAACCCCATTTGGATAGAAGGCAACAGGTCGAATCATACATACATGCAGGATGAATAACTCATATTCACTTATGTATGTGGCTGATGAATAAGGACTATATTGAAGTGTATGGTTGAATAACAAGACCACATTTAACATATACAGTATGTACTCATAAACTAGTTTCTCTTGAAAAATCTTCATAAAATGAGCTACGCATATATCATTTTTCACTAACTCACACCTTTTAAGTTCTTTTCCATCTTTTAGACCATAAGTTACTGTCTTGTATTTTTCAAAAGAAACTAGTGTATTTCCAATCTCATTTGTGCTCTCTAGATGGTGACATATCCGCAAATTGCTCATACCACCACATGCACTACAAGATCCATTTAAACACATCATCTTATAATAAATGCAACAATCATCTCGATTGCATAATACACTTGACATAAAATCTCTTGATGACATAGGAGGTGCTTGAAGACCACATTCCTGCAAAATAATGTTAGTGTGCAAAGTACAACAAACATGATGATATATATCATAATGCATGGAAAATTCAATATGTACTCTGCAACAACATGTGGTGCATGCATGATTAATCTTTACGTAAAAGGGTTTTTCCATTTCAAAAAATCTTTGACTAATTTTAATTTGAGGAACTCTTTGGAGGAATCTTTCATAAAATTGTATTTGTGTCATATCCAAAAAGTGTTTTGGACATGACATATGATTTATAGATCTGATTCTCCTCCTAACAACGTCTCTTTGGTTGGGTGAAAGCCTTGTGTTGTCATGCCAAAAAAATTTAATTAATTTTCTTAATGCATCAACAACAACCTTGTCCTTGCGTGGGAGTCTACCCGAGAATGTCCAAAGAGAATTAGTGTTTGGATCCTCAATTTTGTCTCGCCTGTGTAAGGCTCTTTGTAATGTTGATCTACATATCCTTAATGACTTGCTTGGTTTTCTTACTATACGAGATTTTTTCATTTCCTTTCCCATTATAGTTGATGTGAGGACATGTCGAGTAACAATAGCATCTTTACTGCGTAATTTTGAACCAATGGCTTCGTATGCATCGAATAAATTTCTCACAATGGTTCTCTTAGTACTATTTTTAGATATTCTCAACCCCACAATTCTCATTGTCTCTCTAAATTTCATATTCTTAATCATTTCAATAACTACTTGACATCTTCCACTTTGATTTAATTTTTCAAAATAGTTATTCCAAATCTTTTTAACAATTCTTCTACAATTTCTTTCCGACATTTTATCATGCATTGGCCTCAAAATATTTGATGCAGGAGCATCCTGGGTGTAAGGGCAATCTTGCATCACCCAAAAATATTTCTGTTTTCTTTTCAATAAGGGCGACCTTGTGCAGAGCTTCTATTTATGGAAACTTGCTATTTTTAGTAAGTTGGCCATATGATCTCGGAATGTTCTGATTTTGCATGTGGAGGTTCATCTCAGTCATATCAACTTGCCAATAAAGTTTCATGGCTAGATCGGGTCTAGTTTTGAAGATATCAAAAATTTTCGGTATTGAAAATAGGGTATAGAAACTTCGAGCTCAGTTTTGAAGGCTTTAGAGGCCCCGGATGAGGTTGAAACTTGGGCTCGATGATGCTTGCATATTTAAGATATTGTAGAGCATTTCGTGGCATTTTTGAAATGGGGTTATAATAGTCAATCGAGTCAACTGGTGATGACTTATGGTCTCCGAAAGTTGGGTCACCTGAAATAGCAGAAAATAATTTTCCTTCAAAATTTTCGGGTTTCAAAAGTTATTTTGAGCCGACTTGGATGTACTAAATTGAAAAATAAAATAATTCTAAGTTTGGTCGGCCCTAAGGGCTAAATTTCTGGAACCTTCTCGGGC